>PVLD010011045.1:26610-60734 GCA_004027595.1 Dinomys branickii | reverse complement strand
TCAGCAGAGGATGACCTTGTTGGGACTCTGAAATCTTTCTTCCTCCAGCTCAAAGTCAAACTGATCATCACCCCGGCCATGGAGCCACACGGCTAAAACCCCAGCACTCTGGGAGACCGAGGCAGGAGGATCAATTTCAAGGTCACTCAGGGCAATTTAGTATTTAGGGGGACCCTAAGTGACCATCATGCCAGGAATGTAGCTCAGTGGCACAAGCAAGCCCAAGGTCCTGAGTTCGATTCCCAGTACCAAAAAAAAAAAAAAACTGACCATCAGACCTACCCAAAATTTTAGCTTACTGATCAGGAGGCAAAAATATTGAAATTGGAGCGACCATTTGCTGAACTAACTCCCTTATTTCAAGGACCAGCTGAAATTCTTAGGGAGACCCTGGCCATGTGGTCATGGCCCTGGCGAGGACAGAGTAGTACCTTCCTGGATGCCCCACCCCAGCCTAGAAATAAGGGCCTCAGGATTGGAGGTAAGAACTCAAGCAATGGGCAGGTGTGGTGGTGCACACCTATAATCCCAACACTCAGAGGGCAGATGTAGGAGGATCTCCAGGAATTGGAGGCCAGCCTGGGCTACATAGCGAGTTCAAGCCAACCTGAATTACACAGCAAGTGTCTCAAAAAATAAAAACCTCAAGCAAGCCCAGGAGGAGCCGGCAGAGATGCTGTCATCCTCACACCCCACAGGCGGAACAGTGAAGTCACAGGAGGCCACAGCTGCCCTGGCTCTCTTTGGATTCTCTCCTCTGCTGCTGGGCAGAAGCACAAATCCATCTCAGGAGAAAATCTAGTGGCACTGACAGAAGAGGAATGTGATTTGCCCGAGACTCAGAGGAGCCTTAGTGACTCAGCCAGGAGGTTGCACGCAGAGCTGGCTTGCAGGCAGCCTATTCTTCGCTGGGCCCCAGGGGAGAGCCAGGGCTAGAGACTGCCGACCTGTGACGCTCGCTCGGAGGCAGCACTGGAAATGCGTCCTCTTCCTCAGGGACCCAAAGTTCAGTCTCAGCTCTGCCTACAGGAAGGAAAGGGCAGAGGGGAGACTCTGTGGCTGTTTTACCCTGGCTTTTTCAGATGGAAGACAGGAAGGAAAGGAAGAAGAGAAGGAGGAATAGATATCATAGGACACTTAAAAATCAGGAAAATGATAAAGAGATGTTTGATGTTTTTTGAGACAGGGTCTTTTGTTCTTCTTGTTGTTGTTTGGTGTTTTTGTAAGATTTTGTTTTGTTTTGTTTTTTTGAGCCAGGGTCTACTTGTGTAGTTCAGGCTGGCTTGAATTTACTCTGTAACCTAGACTGGCCTTGAACTCATAGCAATCCTCCTGCCTCAGCCTCCCAAGTGCCGCAGGTGTATACCACCACACCCAGCTTCTTGAGACAGGCTCTTGCTATGTAGTCCAGGCTGGTCTCAAACTCACAATCCCTCTGCCTCAGCTTCCCAGGCCACCAAGCTGAGCAGTGAAGAGCTTTGTTGCCCCACATCTTCACAAGGCTGCAGTGACTGCTGCTGTCTCTGAGCTTTAACACATCACCTAAGGCCCGCAGGAATTAGGACAAAGACCTAGCAAACAAGCCTGGGAACAAGGATGGAAAGAAAGGGTCCAAAAGCAAAGTCTGTGTCAAGCTCACTGACCTGGTCTTGTTGACAAGGCCACTTATGAAACTCTGCCAGCAGGGTCACAGCTATAAGCTTATAAGCCCAGCTGTAACCTCTGGGAGATAGAAGATGTGAGGCTCCCTGGCCGGGGCAGCCCTTCAGGGGCTCCTTAATAAACTGCTTCCAAAGCACAGAGTTCAGACAATGCACAGGAGATGCCAACGACGGGGACTCTCCTGCTGCCAATAAACCTGCACACACAGGCCCAACCCACCATACTATTAGAAAAATTCAACTTAACCAACTCAAGGAAGAGCCAAAGAACCTGCCGAGGTGGCACTGAAGCCCGCCCCGTGGGTACCCAAGCAGAGCAAATAGGCAGTAGGGAGGGTTCGCCGTCACAGTGGCTCTAGCGATGTCCTGAGGCCCAGTGCTCCTCCTCCCCCTAGAAATTTAGAGGCTGATTCGGAAGTGAGAGATGTGATACTAGAAGAGGCTCTATGCAGAAGAGTCTCTTCAGTGGGATCTTACTTCTGTGAATACAATAATTCTAACTGCATGTTATATTTGCACATTGGTATATGCCTAAAACAATACAGAAGAACAAACAACGAATGTAAACACTGGTGCTCTCTAAGGCATGAAGGACTCTCACTCTTACCTCATGTATCTCAGGATATTTCCAATTTTTAATCAGTATGTTTTGACCACTAACTAGACTCACCAAAGCGCTAAGCCAAGCTACAAGCAACAGAACAAGCGAAGTGCTGGAAATACTCAGCTTTTAGGAAAAAACAAAAACGCATTGTTTCCACCCTAAATCTAAGGTAAGGAGATTCTGCCACTGACGCCACTATCCTCTAGTTTTACCCTCCTCTCCCCATGGCAGGAGAGGTGAGGCAGAGAAGTCTGAGCCCCTAGAAGGGAGTGGGGAGGCAGCCACAAGCTGAGAGGACCACCCATCACCAAGGGCACTTCATCCCAGCGATGTCCCCAAAGGACACCAAGGAACTCTCTGGCATCTGCCCAGACCTCCCACACCACAGACCCCAGCACCTGGTCCCACAACACTGGGCTTTACGCGTCAGAGGCCGAGGGTGCCAAGGGTGCTGCCGGGTCAGTGTGGGCAAAGCCAAGCCTTGCTCGGGACTGGGGTGGGACCCAATACCACAGATGTGACACCACTTTCCTGATGAGAAATCTGAGTGGAAAGAAGCCCACTTGTCCACCCACTCTTGATCCAACCTCAGCTCAGTGCCACTAGTAAGTCCCTCCCTCCACCATGGATGTCCATGTCTGATTAATGCTGTGAACACACTGCCCAGCTGGGGGCACATATGCACACATGTGCACACATACACAGCACACTCCACACTAGACACCACACAGACCACACACAATCTACGATGCACACCATAATCCACACTCAACACCACATATCAACCTATATCACACACACACTACACACCATGCACATGAAACCTGCAATCCACACCATGCACCACACATATTACCCACCATACATACACATCACACAATATACACATGCACCAGATACATGGTACACACCATGTACCACATGCACACACACAGATACTACATGCCACCCACATGCCACATACTACAGAGACACACACGCTACACATACACAAGCCTATGTAGCCTCCTCTCTGCCACCCCTCCCCCATCAGAGGTGTAATAGAAGTTGCTTGGTCTGTTGTTATTTATCCTCACACAGCACACACTGTCCCCTCAGAGTGCTGGCTGTGTGCACCAACAACCGCCACAGGATCCGGTGCCACGGCAAACGTGAACAGCTCCCCATGCTCAGTGATCACTCACTATGAGTTCTGGAAACTACAGCACTATTTCCAGAAAGTACACCGAAATAGAGGAGGGGGGGTGCATCTTTCTTAGTAGTAGTTATGATAAGACTCTGTTACCAGCTTAGCACACAACCTAAGAGCTCCATGGTGGGTCCACAGAGGTCGACCAGCTGCCCATGGTGGGACTTATCCTCTGTCTGTGTCTGTTGGTTTGATGTTTGCCTTCAAAATTTGCTTCACTCCTCATGGAGTGGGTCACTACCAGGAGGCTTTGCCTCCACTCTGACTGAGAAGCAAAAGCAAACTGAGGTATGACATAGAAATGACCAGGGCAGTCCGCCCTTGTGTAGTTACCCAGAGTCAAGCCCAAAACCCTCTCCACAATTCCGAGGTCTCTGCATTCCGAGGATAAGAGAGAGAATTTTAGTGAGAGATTTTGGTGAGGTGGCTACAAAGAGATATCTTTGAAGGAAGCCATGCTGCAATGAGTCCTATGGGAACAGGGGGTGGGTGCCCTAGACCAGTAAGAGGACTTGGGGGACCAGGTGGAGAAGCACTGCACGTAGGTCTGAGGGCAGAGAGCACGCTGGCACAGGAGCTGGAGGCTGGGCCAAGTCCTCTCGTGGGATCTGCAGCCTGGGCAGCTGGGTGGGAGGCTGAAGTTGGTGTCCTGTTGGGCACCTCTGCTGTCTGCTGCCCAGTGGCATGGAGCAGGTGTCTAACCCTCAGTTCCACCCTGAGGTTTCACGTCACTGCATAGGGATGCAGTCCAGGGAGGCAGAAGCACATCCCACCTGAAGACCAGAGGCAGGATTCAGCCCAACTTGAAGGAAAGGCAGGACCTGTCCCCTGGACAGGAGGGGAGTGGATGGGGACCACAGCTAAAAAAAGAGAGAGACAGAAATGCATTATCGGCTTCCTGTATGATTCTGTACCTGGAAGTTGAAAGGAAGCACCTCTCTCACCTGTTAAGAGTCACTGCGTTGTTTATCTTGGAGTCTACAAATGAATATGAAATTTATGACCCCATCCCTTCTGCCAATGGCCACCTGGGCCTGGACTAAGTATGGAACGGACTATTTAATGTTACAGAAACCAGTGAATCACCATCATTCTGGAATTCATGTAAATGCCTCCTCTGACTTATAATAAACTTACTAATAAAAGCCAGGAAAACATTTATAAATCTTTCCTCTTTTTTTGTCTTTTTCTGAGACAGGGTCTCACTATGCAGGTCAGGTTGGTCTTGAACTCACTTCGTAGCCCATGCTGGCCTCAAACTTGCAACCATCCTCCTGCCTCAGCCTCTGGAGAGCTGGGATTACAGGTGTGCGCTACCACGGCCCACTAGGAAAACAATCTAAAATGTCTGCAGGATTCTTCCCCATTTTTGGAATGAAGGTTTGGAGCAGTTGATCCTATTTTTTTCAAATCCTATTTAAACTTCTTCAAAAATTCTAAGCAAACCTCCCCCACTGGCAGGGTCATGGGAAATCAGCAGACTTCAGAAGGGGATCCCCAAGAAATAGCAATTTGAACTTGTTCTCTCAGCATCAGGCACTTGCTTGTGGGGTAAGCAGTGCAAGAAGCCACGAAATGCAATGCCCAGGGCCGGGCACCCAGGAGCAGGAAGACACTGGGACATCTGCCCTCTTAATGCGCTTGCAAGAAATCACTTTGGAGAATTAGCTAGCGATGAACCTAAGACAGGAGAGAATTGAAAGGGAATGCAGCTCAGCAACAAATTAAGTCTTAGGTGTTTTTGTCTCTTCTGTTATGGCTTTTTTCCTTATCTCCTAATCTGCACCTGATAAACAACCAACATGTTAAATGGTCACTGCATCATAATCAGGACACTCCATCCCTTTTTTGTTCTGTGACACTGTTAAGAACAGCACTGAAATGCAGAATAAATTATAACAGAACATGGAGTGCAGGTCTGTAAGCCAGCACTTGGGAGGCTGCGGTAGGAGGACTAGAAATTCAAGGGCAGCCTGGACACAGTGAGACCCTGTCTCAAAACAAATACATAAATGCATACGGTGAGATGTAGAGGACTGCATAGAACTATGTTCTTTTGTCTGTTTGGTTGGTTGTTTGGTCAGTCGGTTGGTTTTCTGAGAAAATCTGGGTCTTGCTATGCACTGCAGACTGGCCTTGAGCTCACTGTGTAACCCAGGCTGGCCTCGGACTCCCAGTGATCCTCCTGTCTCAGGCTCCCACGGGCGCCACCACGCCCAATCTCTATGTGATTTGATACATAGATTCTGGGGTAATTTCTCATTTAGCAATGTTTTAATGCTCAGTGGTCTCTGCCACTCCGCTAACAGGGAAGGCTACGGCAGCAAAAGAAGCAAGGGCAATATAGCCACGCACCGCCTTCCCACCAGCGTGTAATTCTTACACTCACTCTCCAAATGGTCACCATTTCCCTCTTAGCATCTCTTGCAAAGCGAAAATTTTCTACAAACTTGTCTCTCTAACCTGCAGTTTCTGTCTCAGCAGATCAATAAGACACCGTTCTTGACAAGTCAAACGTTCATATTTTTTTAGGGGAAAAAGAACCCTCTCTCTCTCTCCAGGCTGCCAAAACGGCGGCTGGTGCGTCCTCAGTCCCTCGAGCTCTCGGTCCGCATTTCACTACAGACACGGCCCAGATGTCCCGGTCAGCGCACATTAAGGGCTTAGCGTGCTGGCTTCTTAGGAAAGAGATTTAACAGTAACACATGTTAGATGTAAAGGAACATCCTTCTCCATTGAAAGAGAAATTTTATTTCTCAGAGAGGAAAAAAATACAACATACAGTCACCGGGATGCATTATGAACCTGCTACAGCGTGGGGGATTTATGATCAAGGTCTCCTCCTGTACAGGCTTCTTCCGCTGAGAGCAGAGCTCGGCGCCCGCTAAGTTTTTCGAAGACCTTTGCCTCCATCTAGTGGTCGGATTCTGTCAAGTCGCCCCCAACGTTTCCCTCCTGGAATTTGGAAAGAATGAGGGCTCTGGCAGACCGAAACTCGAGAGCTCCTACTAAACAGGCTTGGCAGAGCCAGAGTTGGCCCACACAGCAACTGTTGTGCCTCAGAACGCTGAGCCGGGTGCATGACATTTCTTCGCTGGCTCCCAGCGAGAAGGCTGCGGCCGGCTTTCATGCTTTCGTGGCTTTCTGAAAGGAGCCATTTTCAACCGTGCTGGAGTGTGCTTGTGCTCGCTATGCTTAGTCATCCGCTGGGGGCACACTGGGGTGCACAGGGGAGGTGTGTGCACATGTGTGTGCACGCACTTGTGTGTGCAGGGAGCATGAGAATACCCAGGGTTGTGCTGCGCCCTGGTGCCAGCTGGCATCAGGAAGGGACATATGCAAAATCACACTCCACATGGCCTCTAAATTTAGATAATCTGTCAATATCCTGCACTAGAAAGACCTTCTTTCTCCATGCTGTGGTTTAAAGGCTTAAAAATAGAAGCTAAATTCAGCCCACAGCACGGGAGGTTCACGGCGCTGTCCAGGAGGATGTCAGACAGCAGCTCACACGGATGGAGATGCCGCCAGCCTCACAGAAGCACCCGCTCCGTGCCACCCACACCCTCGCTCAGCCCCACCCCTGCCAACCACATAGAAGCAAAGCGGTCAGGGGCCTGGGTCCCTTTTCCCTTCTGCCCTCTTCCCTGCCCAGGAGTATCTTCGTCACCTTCCCATCACCGGCACAATATACCCAACACCCGCAACTTGAGAAGAGATTTATTTGGCTCTGGGTTTGAGAGAGTGAAATCAGTCCACAAGTGACTGGCCCCAGAGAAAACCCACGTGGCAGACGGTCACAGCAGAGGACAGCTGTCACCCAGGGCAGCCAGGAAGCAGAGGGGAAGGACAGCCGGGAAGGAACGCAACTTCCTAGGTCACACTCCCAGCAACCCACCTCTTCTGACAGATGCCATCTCTCAACAGCACGTGCAGCCATGAGCTCAACAACTGACTCCGCTGCGGAGCACAGCTCTCCCACGATCCAGGCACCTCCCCGAGGCCCCACCTCTGAACACATAGCTTTGGGGGAAACTTTCAGCTCTAAACCATAACGAGGGGCCACTCCCTGGCTCTTACAGTTCGGGTCTTGAGTGGCCCCCGTGAGCCATGTGTTAAAAGCTTTGTCCTTCCAGAAGGCTGTGGGATCTTTAAGAGGCAGGGCCTATGGGAGGAAGTGATGTCATTAAGGAAGCGCCCTTCCCTGGACTATGGGGCCCGCCCCTTCTTCTCTCTGTTTCTTGATCGCCTTTACTTCAGGCCTCCACCGTGGAATATTGTGCCACCACCCGGCCAAGTGACCACGGACTGAAACCTCCGACAATGTGAGCTGAAGTATTCCTTAACTTCTTATAGGTTGTTTGTCTCAGATATTTGTCATGCTGGCAGAGAGCTTATTAGCACATTAACCAAAAAATCTTTTAAGAGGAAAGGTCAACAGAAGCTGGGCATAGATGGAATTGAAGATTCCATGTCGGCCAGCACTTTTTTTTTTTTTTTTTTTTGGTGGCACTGGATATTGACTCTAGAGCAGTGGTGACAAGCCTATGCCGCATGTGCTGCCTCGGACATGCAAAGCCCTTTCTCTTGGCATGAAAGCCACGTGTATGAGTTGTTTTTCTAAACTAAAACCTCACTATTCAGGTTTGATGGCAGCATGTTGATACCAGGATCAATGAGTTGGTTTAGGGTTGCAGTTTGGGCGCTCAGTCTATAAAGTTCACCATCACTGCTCTAGGGCCTTTGCACTGAGCTGCATCCCCAGTCCTTTCCTTATTTTACTTGTTTGTTTAATATTGAGACAGTATGTTGCTAAGCCATTAAACTCCTCAGGCTGGGCTTTTAAGTTGCAATCCTCCTGACTTGGCCTCCTAGAGCGCTGGGAATTACATCGTGCTCAGCTACAATCCAGCACTTTTCAGCGCATGGGGATGGGGATCGGTGCTAGAGAAGACAAGAAAACACCATCCACACTGCAGGGCTCAGAATACCTGTGACAAAAAGTTCCAGCCCCCGCCCATCTTAGGGGCAGACTAGTGGCCCAGGATGAGGGCCTGTTGACAGCCAGCACCTTGTCTGTTCACTTCAACTCTAGAAGATTACAAATCCAGCAGGCATTGCTCTATTTTTTTCCCTGCCCTATTTATTCTTAATGCCCTATTTTTAAAATTATTTTTAAATTATTTTTGCATATCAGTAGGGAATTTAAAAGTAAAATGTGGGTAGGACAGAAATTCGCTCATTGGATTCCCTCGGCTGTGTAATCCCCAAGCAGAATGTATGTCTTACACCAAAAGGATACCAGGTTCCTTATTAACCCCTTCCCTCAAAAGTGGGGCTAGAGGAGTATCTACCCCATTGGCTCGCTGTGAGAATTACCTGTGCTGCGACATGTACAATGCTTGTGACAGCACCTGTGTTCTTGATACATGTCAGCTCTAGGTACTGAAATAATTGTAGCAATCCAATGAGCCAGGCCAGGAGCGAAGATCTTCAAGGACCCTTTTTGCAGGTTGCATGAGTGGATTTGTTTTCAGGAAGCCCAGGTCTCCTCTCCAAGACCTCAAGCTCCCTAAGGAAAGGGGGCGGGGTGTTAGAAGCTCATCTGTGGGACTTCACAGCCACAGAATTCCATCCACGTCTCAGGAGACAAAATCTGAATGCAACAGGCACTCGGGGTGATCACACTAAAAGGCCCCCGGGACCCTTCAGAGGCGAGGTCTTCACTGTGAGCAGTGCTGATCACCTGGCTTGGAATTTCTGAACACCCCTAGGAGCCGTTATAGATGTAGGCTTCAACTTGCAGGACAGACTTGGAATTTTAATTCTATAAAACTCTCTGAATAGTTCACTCAAGAGAAAGATTGACACACCATGGACAGGGAAAAAACTACTTCACTATTCATTCTTCCTGGCGGGGCAAGTAGTCCCAGCCCTAGGAGACAGAGATGCGAAGAGGCACAGAGCAAGCTGGTGAGACAGGGAGACAGAGTGGGGGGCTGGGTGAAGACGATGCTGGTACAGGGACAGATAATTGATAGAGCTGGGGATAGATGAGCTACATCAGTGATGGAACGATGGGGAGATGATGGGTAGATAGACAGATGATAGGGTAGAGAGACAGATGGACAGACCAGACAGAGGGAGATAGAGGGGACAGACTGCACACATTCACACACGGACACATAAGTAGGTCTGCAGGCTACTGAGGCGACAGGCGGGACAGGAGACTCACTAAGTCACCTGAGAACTCTAACAGCACCCCAGATCCCGGCCTGTACATCACCCCTTAAGCTCATTAAGAAGTTGGGGCGTGATCCTGTGCTTACCCAGGGCTCTTGGGACACCGTGTCATTAACTCCTACAATCACCGCACCTGCTCATTCACTCCTGGGAAAATGTCAAGATCTTTTTTCTCCTTTTGTGGAACGGAGGCTCCAGCAAAGGCACTTTTCTTTCACAGAGACTTTTACTGAAGGGTGTTTTTTTTCTTCTTCTTCTTCTTCTCCAACGATTCCAAAGATTTTTATTTTAGACCGCAACAGAAAGCACAAAGAGGCATTCAGCTCAGCCTGCAGATTGCTGGAAAGCCCTTCACATCCCACGGAAATTAGAAAGGCAGCCGCACTCATCAGCAGCAGTGTGTAAATTTGGAAGGAGGGATTTTATAGAATCAGCCCCTTTTAGAATGAGAAGCAACATTAGTCCATCCTCTTCATCGCCCAATGGAGACGGAGGTACTTAGGCTCCGATCTTTAACTACTCAGAGCCTCATTTTTCTCATCTCGTCAGGCAGAAGAATGAGAGCACGTGACTGAATTAACAAGGGCTGGCGTTCGGGCCGTGCTGTGAAAGAGCAAGCGTGGCCTCCTCCCCGAGGCCCCCAGCCTCTCCCTGCTGCCAAGTACAACCTGATCTACCCAGTGCCGCCCCGGTCCAGGCCTCCCTCACCCTGGTTCCCACAGAGCCAGCCCGTAGATGGCCTGGCTGGTCCCTGGCTGCCTGGGGCTTCTGATTCTGAGTGTTATTTACTTGACAGCCACGTTAAGCACACACCTGTGGTGGGGAATATTTAATGCAGATGTTTGGGAAGTAGCTTTGCCAAAATTGTCAGCAAATGCATGCGAGGAAATTATCTTCCTCGTCCCTTGGTGAGTATCCTGTCTTTTATTGTCTCTGCATTTTGAAGCATTTTCTTTTCTAAAGATGTGATTTGAAAAGACTCCGCTGTTGAGAATAAGGAGACAAGAGAAAGGGGGAGAGAAGAAACAGATGAGGCAGTAGCACAAGGGCACCACCCGCCTGCAAGAACTGGAACCGAAGGAGCTCAGCCTTCCCATCGCCCCCCACGGGAGCCACATGTGCGAGAGCAGCACCTCGGGGCGGCTCCAGGGGGGCTGTGAGAGAGAAGATGCAAGGGATGCTCAAAGAGAGATGGCCTCCCCCGGGGGTAGGTCTGGCAGCCCAGAGCAGCAAGGACAGAGACCTTCAACTAACTAGAATCGACCACAGAGCCCAGCTGCTGAAGAATAACTGGCAAAAGATGAAGGGAGGGGAAGGGAAGGGAAGGGAAAGGAAGGGAGGGGAAGGGGGATCAAGTAAAGGAACCAAGTTCCAAGAAGGGAGTAGGACTACTAGAGGCAACAGCCTTCCTGATGAGTGAAAGAAGTCTTAGCCAGGTGTGGTGGTGCACGCCTGTAATCCCAGCACTCAAGAGGCTGAGGCAGGAGAATTTTTGTGAGTTTGGGATCAGCCTGGGCTACAAAGTAAGCTCAAGGCCAGCCTGAACTGTGTTAGTGAGACCCTGTCTCAAAAAGACCAAAAAAAAAAAAAAAAGAAGAAATCTTAATGTAGCTTTAGGGGACAATGTAGAAAATGCCAAACTTCTCCAGAGGAAAAAGAAAAACAATAATTATAAGTCTGCAGAACCCCTGCAGGAAGAAGGGGAGCATGCATCTGTCCCCCAGTGTCCCCAGAGGACACTGGGGAAGGAAGGGAGGGAGAGAGGAAGGCTTGGTCCCCTGACCAGAGCAGTTGGGAGGTGGTAGAAACTCTCAAAGGCGGGTCCCAGTGGGAGGTGTTCCTGTCACTGGAGCCATCCCCTGAAGGACGTAGTAGGACCCCACACCTTTCTTCTTTCTTTAGCATCCTGGCCGCGAGGTGACAGCCTTCCAACACACTGCTGCCTAAGTGCTGCTCACTATAGCCTCGAAAGCAATGAGCCCAACCAACCATGGACTGAAACTTTCCGAACTGAGAAAAATGAACCTTTTCTCCTTATAAGCTAATTGCCTTGGGTATTTGTTACAGCAACAGAAAGCTAACTAACACAGATGGCCCTCAAGAGTAGCAGGGGGTAGGGGCTGGGGATATAGCTCAGTGGAATAAGCGCTTGCCTAGCAAGCGCAGGGTCCTGAGTTCGATCCCCGGTACCACCAAAAAAAAAAAAAAAAAGAGTAGCAGGTGGTTCCTGTCTATCCTCCTCAAAGAGGATGAATCCAAGTTGAAAATGTGACCTGGACCTTGGGAACTAAGGCATAGAACTTTTAGGTGGGCAGTAAGGATGGCTAGTTTCCTTTTGGGTTCGTTGCCATCCTAGACAGCATAAGACAGCCTGGGGTGTCTCTCCTGAGAACTGCCCATACCATAATAAAGGAGAAGGCAGAATTAAGGGCAAAAGTTTGTGAAGGACACCTAAACTCCCATCAGTGTTGGAGAGCACAGAATGTGATCTCTAGCCTAGGAAAATGAGTCCTTCAGTATTCCAGTGAGGTTGGCAGGGACAGCATCATCCACGGGCCTAATCCACATAGCAAAGAATGGCTTTGTGCTGGTGCATCTGATTCCAAGGAGTTCCTGTGGGAGTGGCAGTAACGAGGGAACGCAGTCAGCACAAGCCTTTGTATAAAGCAGTTCCCAAGAGGAATCTCAGGGAACTTGAGGGCCACCATCTAGGAGTCCCACCTGGAAAGATTAGGAAGGTGCTAGGAGGGTCAGCAAGGAGGGCAGTGCCAGCAGACTGAGTGAGCGTCCAGCCTCTTTAGACCTGAGGAGGAATTGGGGAATGAGGATTCCCCACACAGTTTAATAGAAGGAAGACAGAGATGTGGGTCACAACTTGTGGCCATGAAAGTGTCACAATACACTGAGAATCTTTGCTGTATTACCGCACCTCTTTTGTGTCCCCTGTTCCATTGTCCCGTGGAGAGCAGCACTGGTGAACTTAAGGAAACTTGAGAGCTGGAGAAAGAACCTCCCACCCTACAACCAGGCTGAGACTGGGCAGAGGAAAAGCTCCTAGGGAAAAGCATAAGAATCCAGGTCATAAGAGGAGCACAGGGGTCAGGCCGGAGCTCTGGAGCTTTCAGAGCTCAGGAAGCTGAGGGCCTCAATGCAGAGGTAGTGTGAGAGGCTAAGGAACAGCCCCACAGACACCGCTGCTCATTCCTAGACCCTGTAAATGCTAACTTGCTGCCCACCTCACAGATATGATTAAATGAAGCATCTTGAGATGGAAGGAGTGTCATGGATTATCACTGTGGGCACTAAATGCAGGCATAGAGAGACAAGGGGGAGGAGGGCAACACTCAGGAAAGGGGATATGGGATCAGGTGTTCAGACCTAATGGGCAAAGTCAGCCTTTAACTGAACAGGAGACCCATGTGCTGTCTGAGAAAGTCACAAAGTACATCAAGGAGAGTCTGCAGCTGCTGGGCCACAGACCTAATGGCACCTACAGTTTTAGGCTACACAAGGACCAGGTGTACCACGTATGTGAGTGACTGAGAAGATGCATACACTGGCGTTGCTGGGGGCCTGCTTCGGAAAAGTCACCAAGACCACAAGTTCCAGATGCACATAACGGCTCTGGATTACCCGGTAGCTTACGCCAAGTACAAAGTGTGGGTAAAGCCCAAGGCAGAGCAGCCCTTCCCGTGTGGAAACCACGTGTTGAAATCCGGTCTGGGCCAGATCACTGAAAATACTGAAAATACTTCTCGGTCTTGGGGCGCATTGGTGTACTCCATAGCAGATGTCCCTTTGCGCTTGGGAGCAGCAGCTAAGTCTACATGAGACTGCAGGAAAGCAGACCCCTGGGAAATGCGGTATTTCATCAAGCAGACCTTGGGGAATACACGCGGCACAGACAGACACTGACTTCAGATGAAGTCGTCACAGGGCCTAGCTTGGTTTCCTATATCTGCAGATGCCTCCATCATGTGGAATTTTGTCACCACTATGACCTCTAAAAGGACGTCTTAGTTTAATATTCTGTCACTAACAAGTGCAGGTTGGATTCTTTCCAAGCAGAAATGCCTCAGAAGTGAAGTTTCAGATCTTTGTGTTTGTAACTACATAAAATATTCTCATTCTGTATTTGAATCATTTTTATATTTGAATCAGAGGGCTTCTTGTTCTGAACAAGAGGTTCCAAATCATCAGAACTGAGGACAAGAATAGCTTATCATTGTTATCTGTGATAACATTTTGTTTTCCAGATTCATCATAAGAACACAGTGGGTTTTGTTTTTTATTAATATCATGAAAAATACTACAATATAAGAATAGTAGCCTAAAAGTGAGTTCAAGGCCAGCCTGAACTACATAGTGAAACTCTGTCTCAAAAAGACAAAAAAAAAAACAGTAGCCTAGGCCAGGTGCGGTGGCACAGGCCTGTAATCCCAGCACTTGGGAGGCGGAGGCAGAAGGATTGCCGTGAGTTCAAGGCCAGCCTGGGCTATATAGCAAGACCCTACCTAAACAAACAAAGAATAGGAGCCTATGTGTCTCAGATTCCACAAGTGGAATTTGGCTGAATTAGTAAGTACAATTTATTTTTTCTCTCCTTTTTAATTTTGCTGGTACATTTTGGATATGCGTGCTGATGGCACTGGTGGAAGAGTTTGTACCTGTACGTAACCTATCTTCTTTTTTCCCATCCCCGCCCCTCTCTTCAACCCCTCGTCCTCCGCGTGTTTTTGGAAACTTTATTTCCATTTTTTCCTTCTGTTCTCTTGTTTTTTCTTGTCCCTTCTTTCCTTTCCCCCTGCCCCCGGCCTTGTTCCCCTTCTCATGTATTTCCTTCCCATTTCCCAGTGTTATTACACACTTTGTCCTTACAGTAAGTGCAGTTTACTCAGCTGTTTTTCCATCCAGTAAGTGCTATATTGCATATTCAAACCCCAGTTCTTCCACCTCCCAGCTCTGTGGCCTTAGAGGGAGTCATTCAATTTTCATAAGTGTGGCCTTCTTTTTCTATTTAAAAAATATATACCTTAAACTCTCAGCCTAGGGAATGGTTTTTAGGATCAGAAATCATGATTATAAAGCATCTACTACAATGCCTGGTAAACAGTAGGTGTTGAATAAATGGTAAGAGTTATTTTTATATTATATATTTCTATTACTAAGCATAGGATCTCAGTGTAACATGATTATATGGTCTTGTTTCTTACAGGATTTTTTAGGGTCTTTTTTCATGGACGGGATGATCCCAGGCTGAAATCTTCCTTTCATCATTTCGATTTCAAAAAGCACGATTTCTCTTATGAACCCCTCTTTCCAGGACTAGGCTGAGACCATGAAATTACAACTCAGCTGCTTCATCCTTCCCCACACTTCTTGAAATTATTTTTAGAATTAATAAGACACTTCTTTTTTGAGACAAGGTCTCACTATGCAGTTCAGGCTGGCCTTGAGCTCACTTTGTAGCCCAGGCTGGACTCGAATTCGTGATGATCCTCCTGCCTCAGCCTCACGAATGCTAGGATTACAGGTGTGCGCCACCACGCCCAGCTAATAAAACACTTTTAAAAGATTAAAAAGAAAAGGTGACACGGCTGCCTCGGGCTGCCACAGGAAGCTAGAAAGGCAGAGGAGCAAATCCTCCCATACAGTCTCCAGAAGATGAGTAGCCCTGTCCCTGCCTTGATTTCAGCCCAGCCAAACTGACCTCAGACTTCTGGCTTCTGGAAAGGTAAGAGAGTAAACTTCTCCTATGTGTGGCCACTTGCTACAAAGTAACAAGGGACTAATACAGGTAGTCAAGGGAAAAACAGCTACACTCTCCTCTCCATGGGGACTGCGTGGAGCATCGCTACAGAAAGGACTTCCAGCAATCCACGGCTCACTTCCCTTGGCGTCTTCTCCTGGGAGTCCAAGGTGCTAGAATTTCAGAAGACAACAGTGAGACTAGAGGTGAAGTCTTACAAACACAGAGTTGGAGAAACAGCACTGACAGATCTGTCCCAAAGAATGCGACATCCTTGAGACATTACATGTGAATTTGCCACCAGATCAGAGTTGCTGCCGTTCAGAAAAGCCAGCCTGGGCCAGGATGTCGGTGTGCACTGGGGCATCCAGGACAGTTCTGAAAGCACTGCGCAGCCAGATTCATCTGCTCCGTAGGCCTGGGCCGTCCCCTTACCAAACACCCTCGGTGTGCTGTTAAGATGACAGATCCTACCAGGTGCTATGGTGCACTCCTATAATCCCAGCACTCAGGAGGCTGAGACAGGATTTTCTTGAGTTCGAGGCCAACCTGGGCTACAAAGTAAATTCAAGGGCTGGCTGAACTACATAGCTAGCCCCTGCCTAAAAAAAAAAAAAAACTATATAGCCCAGCAGCACAGCATCTGCCTGGCAAGCATAAGATCCTGAGTTCAATTCCCAGTACCAGGGAGAAAAAAAAGATGACAGATCATTTCTCCACTGCATGAAGCATTTCACAAGTGACCGCACCTCACAGGAGCCCAAATCCCCACTCAAAGGGAAAAGACACTAGACCGAAGGGCCCAATAAACAGCTGTGTTTTAAACCCAAAGCAAACAGCAAGCTCACCTGAGCTTGCCATCCCACTGAAGACAGTCTTTAAATGCAGGAAAGCACCGTGAGAAATAAGCATTAATACTGGTTAATAAACTCACTGAAAGCAAGCATGGCCCCCATAGCCTATTCCCCTTGTGCCTCACGTGTTCTGTCAGCATGCTGCTAGCAAAAGACCTGTTGGTAATGAATTTATGTGAGTCAAAACATGGTTTAAATACATTGAGAAGGAGTTGCTCACTAGAGAACTCTCCCTGCAAATTCTTTCATAATGTGAGGGCTCCATTTTTAATTTACTTTTGATGAAAATCTGGATTCTTCCCATCATGTTTGCTTGAGGAGAGGGGCAGATTTACAAGTACAAATCCCAGTGAGCTCTGCTCCACTGCCAAAGTTAATTGTCACCTTTCTTTCAAGGAAAGCTAGGAGACTACGGCTCCACTGTGCCAAACTGGCAAGCAGCAACTTGCCTGGCCCTAGGAGAATTTCTGTAGCAGTTTATACATTGTACACCCATAGCAGGGAACATTAGGACCGCTGAGTTGGAACACAGTAGGAAAATGCACCTAACGGGAGGTGGGAAGTTTTTAGTGAATAGATAATGAAAGGTGATACACATGGGAGAATCAACTCAGAGCACTCGAGTGCTGTAACATAACTAGTCATGCAAATAAGAATGGAAACTGGGAATGTAGCTCAGTGGCACAAACGCCTGCCTGGCAAGTGCAAGGTCCTGAGTTCAATTCCTGGTATAAAAAAAAAAAAAAAAAACGGAAGAAAACGCCCCAAAAGAGAAAAATAGGAAAGGAAAAAGAAGGGACAAGAAAAAGCCAAAACAAAGGAAATAAGTAAGTTAGTTGTTTTGATTGTGTGTGTGTGTGTGTGTGGAACCAGGAGTTGAACTCAGGACCTCATGCTTGCCAGTCAGGCACTAAACCACTGAGCTATATCCCCAGCTGAAAATGAGTAAGTTAAAGGAGGAAAACAACCCAAAGGATGAGGAAGAGGGCAGGTAGCTCAGCAGTACCGCACATATGTAACATACATAAGGTCCTGGGTTCAAGCCTCAGCACCAAAATATAAATACTAAGAATGAAAGCTATGAGGAGAAAAGAATAGAATGAGTTTCAAAATTTTACAAAATCTCCTTTGTCCCTGGATTCATACATTTAAAAGTGCTCCGTGGCTGGGCGTAGTGGCGCATGCCTATAATCTCAGCACTTGAGAGGCTGAGGAAGGAGGATCCTTGCAAGTTCAAGACCAGCCTGTGCTACAAAGTGAGTTTAAGGCCAGCCTGGACTGCAGAGGGAGACCCTGTCTCAAAGACAAAAAAAAAAACCTCCATGGCTGAGGATGTAGCTCAATGGTAGAACACTTCCCTAGCATGTGCAAGACCCGGGGTTTAAACCCCAGCACCACGAAATGAATGAATGATGCACGCTGGACTACTAACAAATAAAAATCTATAATTTTCAAACTGTCCTGTCTTTGACCTTGCACCATCATGATGGACATGCCTTCTTACATATGAGTAAACAGGCATAATTCACTTCCTGCCAAATCTTCCACAGCTAGAACAGAGCCTGATGTCAGGGCCCAGGCCTTCCAGTTCCCAGCAGACCATCTTTCCCATCATCCTCCTGAAGCACCCTGGAATCTTCGCAAGCTTCCTGTGTGTAGGTGTGATGGTTTACGTCTAGATGTCCCCCCAGAGCTTCATGCAGTCGTGCATGGGGTTTTCGGAGGTGGCTGGATCTAGGGTATGTGCTGCTGGGATCTAGGACATGACGCTGGGATTGGTTCATGATGCGATGCTAGGACAAAGGGTGTCCCACTCTGGGTGTGAGTACTACTCGGTATAAGGGCACATAGCCTAGATAAAACATAAGGGACAGAAAGAGGGCCACAGTTGTCACTGCTTGTCACTTGCTGCCTGCTACTTCACTTGTTTCCTGCCTTCTGCCTGCCATGCCGTTGCCCCTCTGGGATGCCCCTCTGTGATGCCCTGCCTCGGAGCCAGCCAGCTATGGACTGGGACCTATACAAACTGAGCTAAGTAAATCTTTCCTGTCTTAACTGGGAGTCAGATGTTTTATCTTCACAACAAGAAAAATAACTAAGATAGTAGCCAAAGTCCTTGAAATCAAGTCCAATCCACTCATACTAAATCATATATATCACCCGTCTTTGTCAGTCTGGCCTGTAAGAAAATACTAGCAAGCAGGTAGCTAAACAGACATTTCTTGCTCAGTTGTGGAGTCATATTCAGAGCCCGGTGGCACCTTTGGGAGGTGATTAGATCAGAAAGGTTGAATTTCAGGCCGCTCTGCAGATCTGGGAAGTAGATATTTCTTGCTGTACTCTCAAACCATAAGTGTCTGTTAGGGAGGCACTCTGCCACCAGATATATAGTGGCCTCGTGCAGGGCTCCATTGGTGGCTGCTGCCAGTGCACCCATGTGAGCTGGGACACATGCCCACAAGCCCGACATGACTCCCAAATGGAGATAACAAGCGACGAATCCAAGCAGCCCCTTGTTTTGGCCGCACAGTGCTGAGGACGGGTGTAACCGAAGTGCTCTTCTCCTCGGAAGCACCTGGATGTTTTGATTCTGTGTAGTCAAGGCCAGACCCTCCAAGCAGCTGTGCACGGATGCCGATCAAGTTCTTTCAGAAAAAGGCTCACGTAGCCTTGCAATCGGGGAGAACAGAAAGCAGGCTGCCTGCCCCGCTCCACTGTCCTTGAACAGAGGTTTAGCTTCTTCGCTCTTCTTTCCGAGCACACAATATTCAAAAAAAAAAAAAAAAAAAAGGCCAGCAGAGCCCGCAAATCCTCTCATCAAAGAGGCATTGACTTTTAATTTTACAAATGTGGCTCTTTGCTATAAGGAATAGAGAGAATTCATTAGTAATCATACTCTGGAGACTTATTCCACCTGCATGCTTCTTTCTCCTGGCTATCGTATAATTATACTCCAGATTTCTGATTACAGAAACTTTTCCCTCTAACTGCTATACAATTTTCTACTCTGTCATATTCCCGTCTCTCTTTTTCCACTTGGTCTTTCAAGAGAAAGGAAACAGCAAATTGGCAAAGATAATAGGTGACTGGGTCCCTGCATGGTCAGACCTCAGTCCTAGCCAGCGCTTTCTCTCGAAGGATGGGAGCCTAGTGCGGACAGGGCTGCAGGCATCCATAGAACACAAGCAAAGTGTGCATCGGATTGTGATGCACAGAAGCCATCTGAACCTCATCTACCCTTCCAGGTGGATAGAAAGGCATTGAAAAGAACCTCATCTAAAATGTGATACTACATAGACTTGCTCTTGCCACATATACTTGGTAGGTAAACTACTTCACACATCACAGCCTACCCTTGGCTTTGTTTTGCTGGCCACTGAAATGCACAGGAAAGGAAACACATGAATCGCCAGGGTTACTACTAGCCTTGCAGAAATCCTCCCTTGGCACCTAGGAGAGCGAGGCCATTTCCAAAGCCATTCTTTGTTCAAAAGTACCCCTGGCCTATGCAGTGCGGTGAGCAGTTGTACAGTTACAAGCCAGGGTGTGTGTGACACAGGACAAGCTGCTGGTTCCAGGAAGCCACCTCCAAGGAGGCTCCTCTCTGCCCCCAGAATGGCCCCGCTCCTGGGAAGAGCAACAGGACATCGGAGCAATTGCAGTGTCTCTCCTGCGTGCACACACTTCTTGTCTCTTCTTTTCAAAGGGAAAATTTCTCTTTAGCTTCTGTTATTAGTCTCCAATGATGAACAATAGGTCAGATATTCTGAGAAAATAAACTGCTGAAATTATTCACTCCCTGCTCCAGATAGCTCTGTGAGCTACGGGCTACATGTTCTGCATTCGGTGGCTAAGGCCCTGTCCCATGTGTTTTCCCAGTTCAATCAACTGTGCTAAAGAACTGTCACAATAGCCCTTGACGACAAGAAAACAAAATTTAGGGTAGAATGGAAAGCCTGACTTGCATTGCAATTCTACTGTGCACCTGTTCCCCCTCCTTTTGGTCCCCCACCCTCACTAACAGTGCTACCAAACCTTTTCATCCACCTTAATGACAAAGGAAAAGGAATGGGTTGTTTTTCCAGTTTAGATAATTGCCTCTGAAATGTTGTCACAATCTTCCAAATGACTATATTTCTTTCATGTCAGAGCACTGTGATTTCCGTAGCACAGGTTGCGGTTTTGTTAAGGTTCTGGTCTGCTCAGAGCCTTGGGAGTTTTGTTTTGTTTTGGGGGGGGGGATTTTTTTTAAGAAGACGATGAAGCAAAAACCAAATAATTCACAATGATAACTTGGGACAGAAAAATCAACCTCTGAATCGGATGATAACAGCAGGTAGGGGATGTGCCTTGTGCCAAGAAAAGAAAGGCATGAAAAGTTATTTAAAACTGATCAAAACCCACTAGGAGTCACAATCCCATCATAGTTTCCCTTTGGAAAAGCAGTTTTCAGAAGCCCCAATTAACCTTAATTGAATTCTGCCTTAGCAATATCTGGAATTTTAATTGACTAGGAAGGCGATCATAAATCTCCGTTCATAACGCGCTTAGCCATTAGTAAATCTCCGGGTGGCTCCCAGCCTTGACGTGAGGGGACTGAGCTGTTCTAGGGACCAGGCTGGTTTCAGGTGGTAAAACAAACACCCAGAGGAGAAAGCCCCTCGCTGTCAGAGCCGGCCTGAATGGGCTTCACAAGGCACTTCAGAACCGGGGTGACTGACTCTGACAGAACACTTCGTGTCCGTGTTCCCCAAGCATGATCCCCAGGCATCCCACCACTCAGAAGGAACTCGTCCTTCCTGATAGTCAGGGTGAGCATAGCATTGTTCTTGTTTTCGCTCTTAGAAAGCCATCATTTCGTGTCTTTGTGATTGTTGTTGTAGTCAGGGTTAGGATTATTTTATACTATTCACTCAAAGAGTCAAATGCAGAAGAGAGTAGATCTGTCCACAGACTAGAGACCCAAAGAATCCAGTTGAGGTCCTAGATCCAAAGCCAATCTCCTGCACAAGTCCAGCTGAAGACCTAGAGCCCCTAGCAATGCCCCCCACAAAGCCAGCTGGAGGCCCAGAGCCCAGGACAATGTCTCATGCAAGTCTGCATCAAGGATCTGCACTGGGAAGGCCCAAAGGTCAGTGGTGGAAGCTAGAAAGTCTGTGCCAGGGGGATGAAGGATCTGTGCCAGCAGGCTGAGGGATCTGCACTGGAGCCAGGAAGCAACACTCAAGGTAAGGACGAGAGCTTCCCCAAAAAGAACTGCAGCCATCCTCAGCAACAGCAAAGACCTAAGCTCTTCTGATGAGAACAGCCAAGTTCGTATCAGGAAAACCAGTGTGACAAGCTTCTCCAGGAGAATCAACAGCACACCACCTTCTCCAGTACTCTCTTTATGCTGTTGGCAAAAGTCTTCAGGTGTGGGCCTTCCACACCCAGCACCACGCGGATTCAGTTCATCTGGGATGTTACAAGTTGACCATTAGTCAATCCACTACAGTTATTAGAACTGTTAAGAGCAGGGAGATATTGACCCAGGCCTTCCAAATTGCCTGAAGGTGATTATTTACTCAAGGGTTCTCAGCTGGGCAGGAAGGGCTATAGCATGACCTAGGTGCCTTTTCAGGACCCGAAAGGATGTCCCAAACTTAGGGCAGGGGTCCCAACATGCACATTTTGAAAAAAGAAAAATTTCCTTTGACCCAAGAGGATCACAAGTTAAAGCTCAGCTTGGGCAACTTAGACACTTAATGAGACTGGGGTCAATACTCAGTACTGAAAAAAGAAGATAGAGGGAGAGGGAGGGAAGGAGGAAGGGAAGAAAGGAAGAAGGAAGGAAGGAAAGGAGGGAAGGAGGGAGGAAGAAAGGAGGGAGAGAGGGGGGGAGGGAGGGAGGGAGGAAAGGGAAATTTCCCCAGTGCTTTCTGACTCGGAGCCCCTCCTATGCACCAAACCTGCAGCCTCAGGTTGAAAGCACAGCTTTGGCCCACTGGCTGCCAACTCAGCCCATCAGCCCATCCGACCGACAGACTGACTGTTATTTCTTGGAACTAACAAGCTCCCTCATAACTGTGAAATCCCCCGGAAGTAGCAGCGGAGATGCAGGACTAAATTACTCTTTGCTTCCTCCCTGTTCTCACCCACACAGTTTGACCCCTCCACCACATCAGAGAAAAGTCAGGGTACTTCCCCCACATCATGCCCTCCTTGCTTTGCTTTTGTTCGGACTTTCACTAATGATGGTGACAGAAACCACCGCGACCTTTAAAAACATCATCAATACATGGAACAAAAGTTCCATATTTTAGCCGGGAAACGAGCAAAAAGACGTGTTTTAAAAGAATCTTGGTGGTGCATAAAGACAACCAGTGACTCTTCTAAAGTTCTCTCTCTCCTTCCCTCCCTCTCTGTCTCTCTGTCTCTCTCTTCCTCTCTCTCTCTGTCTCTTTCTCTCTCTCCCGCCCCCACCCTATTTCTTTCAGGGAGCACTACTTAGTGGTCATGAAACTGGTCAAAAATGTAACATGAGGCCTACGCAGCTGGAAGACAGGATCGTTTCTTCAAATCCTAATTCACTTTCAAAGTCATGAGGAACCCAGAAGGACTAAGGTGGATAAAAACAGACCACCCTGCATGCTGTTTCCTGAAACCCGCAAGAAAAGGACATACCAGTTGCAAGCACGACCCTCTATTCAGCTTACAACTTCTGTCCCATGTCTTGGCCATCTACCTCAGTTTCTTTGTGTGAGCGTGTGAGCGTGTGTGTGTGTGTGTGTGTTCTATATACATTTTGAAAGCTTCTCCTCCACTCCATAATTTTCCAGGAAGAACTCTGAGAAAAAAGGAGACGGAGCTGCTAAGGAGATCTAGACGCCAATTAGTTTTGCCTCCTGCTTGCTGTGCAGCTGCTGGAGCCTCCTTGAAATGGGAATAAGAGCAGCAGTGATTGCTGAAAGCCAGAGAAGATGCCGCAGAACAGGGTCTACATGCTAACCACATGAACACCCTCGAACTATCTCATTTATAATAAAAATATCAAGAAGAAGAGAGGAAATTACACAAATCTGGCATCTAGAGGGCATAAATTCGGGAGATCAGCTTCAGCGTGCTGAATCTTGTTCACAGGTCGGCCTCTAGCAGGAAATGTTACCAATCCCTCTTTCATCCCTTAGCCCCTCCTTCCTCCGCCTCCCACCCGCTCTTGACCACCTCCCCCTTTGAGAGCCATCCCTCCCCACTTCCTATATCCATCCTTTGTTTTGCTCCGTGTTTTTACTCTGGGTTTCTCATAATAGTGAAGGCATGTGACACTTAAGCTTGTGCGTCTGATTTATTCCAGTTAACAGTATGGTCTCACACTGCATCCGTTGTGCTACAGATAACTCAAGTCATCTTTCCTTATGGCAGAGTCGTACTCCACACCTTCCGTCTCCATTATCTGCTGATGGACATATGTCAGTGTTCCTATTTCTGAAGGTCCTCACCCTGGACTACCTAAGTCATTCTCATGCTTCATGATACCCACAAATGCTCAGAGACCACCACCCACCAAGGCCAAGACTAGTGTTCATTCGTGCTGCTATAAACAAAACAGCAGAGACTGGGTGGACTATAATGGCCCAAACTTTATTTCTTACAGTTCTAGAGTCTGAAAATTCCAAGTTGAAGACGCAAGCATGTTTCGGGTCTGGTCAGGGCCAAGTCTCCACTTACAAGATGGTGCCTTGAATGCTGCAGCCCCCACATGGGAAGAACATTCTTCCTCGTGGGGTAGAAAGCCAGAAGGGGGCAACACACTCCTGAAAGCCTTTCCAGTTTGATGGTAATCCACTCATGAGAGATGAGCCTTGAGACCTAAACACTTCGTGTTAGGCACCACCCTCCAACATCGTTGCATTGGTGGGGTTCCTAATGCCTGAGTTTTAGAGAGGACGAACATTCAAACCAGAGCAACTAGTGTCCTCAAATACACAAACAATTCATGGTCCCTTCTTAAAGAGTTCTGTTACATCAAAAGATGCTTCTTCCAGCACAGTTTTTCATTCTCTACTCCACAACCCCAGCTTCAAGTGATAAATTTGGGAGAAATTTCTTGCTTTGAACACCCAAAATAACACCCCTGTGCTTCCCTCATGGCGCTGATATGATACCTCTCCTGCAGCCCTGACCAATCTCGTACTGATTTGAGTGGACTCAGAACCATGTCTTCCCATCCAGCTCCAACAATGTTTAGTCCAGTGCCTTGCACATAATAGACCCTAATAAATATTTTCATAATAAAGAGATAGGACTAAATCCTGCATTGTCTACATACTGAACTCATATTGAAAGGGAATTAAAAATTTAAGTGAACTCCCACCAAGAATGCCCACCAAAACCAAATGGACATGCCCAGGCAAGCCTGGTAACAGAACACTTCTTCCTTTGTGTAACCCCTGCTTTATTGTCTTTGTGTAACTGATGACCTTGCAATGTAACTTGAGACTGATGATGGTCTTGCAACGGTAAATTGAGATGTTTAACTCCCTTGGCAACCCATGATGTCACTGAACCCTCCAGTCATAATGCACCAAATCTGCTGCTGTACCTCCCACTTATTCTCCCCTTAAAAGCCCTGAAACCTCACTGGGCAGAGAGTGATCACAATCAGGCCCACTGGTGTCATAAAATTGTTGTCTCCTACGCCTCCTCAGTACCGAGTCTTCCTATGAATATTCAGTCCATTTTGCCATAACAATATAAGGCTATGAGGATTTATTTTTACTCATACTTTAGCTGACCTGGTACAATTATACACAATAACGTTACTATGTTCAGCAGATGTGATGGCCTTTAATCCCAGCACAGAGGGGACTGAGGCCAGCCTGGGCAACATCGTGAGCTTAAGACCAGCCTGAACTGCGGGGCAAGACCCTATCTCAAAAACAATAAAAAATTACCATGTCCTGTTGTATTTGCAGCAGCACACGGATGTGCCTGGATCACTACTAAGTTCCTCCTATGGACTTGTGAAAACTTTGTGACAGCAAGAGGTTCTCAAAATTCTCACTCACTCTTGATTCCCCCCCTTTTCAGAGGACCTGTGGGTGCACTATTATGCCTGACTGACGATGTTTTAAATTTACCCAATGGTATTTAAATTTATCTGATAGCATTTTAAATCGATCTAATTTATTTAATTTACTTAATCTAATTTAATTAAACATCATCTCCCCTTGATGTTATTTAACTTCACCTAATGGTACTTTAAATTTATCACAGTCCAGAAGTTAATCAGAATCGATAAAATTGGTTCAGGGCAATGCTCCTGAAAGTGCTGTGCCTGGACCCACAATAGCATCCGGGTCACTTGGGGACTTACTAGCAATACAAACTCCCAGGCCCCCATCTAAACCTACTGAATCAGAAGCTCAGGGGAGGGGTCCAGCCTCCTCTGTTTTCCCAAGCCTCCAGGTGATTTTGTTTCATGCTTATATCTAAGAATTCCTAGTGATGGGAACCAGGGAAATTGTTTCTGGGCAAATAAACTGGTAACAGATGGAAGGTGGGACATTTTTGATGAAAATGACCCATCCCTTGGTTATGGTCTTGATTTGCAAGAGACCAGCAGAAGTAGCCGACGAGTACAGTGGCTAAGACCCAAGTCCTGTGACTGGCCAAAGTACAAGATATGCATCTGTTTGCTGGACAGGGAAGGTGTCATGATGTGACACAGTCAGCACCCAGTCGTTTTTAGAACTTCTTTTATTAATAAAAGAAGCAAAGTCCAAAAGATTTAGAATATAGTCAGAAGAACGTAGTATGTTAATGTCTTTGAGTTTGAGTTTTCCCTTCACAATGGGAAATGAAGTTAAGAGAAGGAGCAGAGTAATTGATTGCATGGTGCCTCGCAGTACAGCAGAGCCAGCCAGCCTCACCTTAGGTATTCATGCATGCAAACTGCAGCTACAGGGCTGGGGACCTAGCTGGACCCCAGGGAAAATCTGCTGGGGCTCACAAGCTGCACATGCAGTAGGATTACCTGCAGTTACCTGCAGTTAACCTCCACTGTGCCCCAGGGCCACAGGGCCACAGCATTTTTGACACTCACTTTTTACCTTCAGTAAGTCTAGTGACAGCTCTCCTACCAGCAGGAAAACATGCTTGTATGTAGACAGTGCTTGACAACTCATGGGTGGGCCATAATAAGCAAAATCTGTGGCTTTCTGACGAACAGGTAGTTAAAAGTTTAAAATTCATTCTAAACAGATTGCTCTGGGCTATGTTCTTTAATTGAAGGATTTCTGGTGATTTCTCAGAGAATCAGATTGGCTACAGAGATTTAGCTATCTTAGAGATGTGGAGGAGAGACTTAGAGAAAAAAAAAAAAGAGTAAGCATAAGAAGATGCAAGAAACTTGCACGGAGATAAGGATTTGCCCATAGTACTCTACCCGAGCTTCTGAAATTCCGATGTGCGTATAGTCAGAGGTAACAGAGAACACTTGCAAGTCAAAAGGGAGCTAAAATCAGATGTAGCTATATAAAATTATGACTTATAAAGCACGGCAGAGAAAACTTTATGTCAGAAAATGATAAAATAAATTACATTCTACATCCAGTGTAGGTTCTGACTATTTGATAGCACCAGTCACTATGGAGAGTGAGATTCATTGACAAACAGCTTGATGTGACTTTGGATCCTGGGGAACCAATAATTTTAGGATGAACTGATTTTACACCATCCACTCCTCTCTTTCCTCCCAGTCCCCACTCAAAATCTAAGACCAAAGGCTTGCAAACACATTTTCAGAGGGAGAAGTACCTCTCACACTTGACCATACTCACAAGAGCTATTCGGACAGTGAAGAACAATATGAAGTCCTTCCTCAGAATCCCTGCCGTCCCTTCTCAACCCTTCAGAGTCACAGTGATTCGTTCAATACACAAATACTCGTAGAGCTCCTAATAAGTGCCAGATGCTGTGCTATAAACTAGGGGTACTTTCAAAGAGATGGCAATCAGATGTAGTAAAACAAACTTCATCTGAGTCACTTGAGGTGTTTGTTAAACTACGCCTCCCAAGCCCCATCCTAAGCCTGAATCAGAATCCCTATGGAAGGACCTTGGAATCAGTGGACCTGGGAGACCACACCAGGCCTCAAAGCCCCTGGGAAGAGCATTCATGGGAAAACCTTCTCTTGCAGATTACAGTGGCTCTGTCCTCAGCCAGGTAACTACCCCCACAAGGGAAGCCTGCAAGCACGGTGCTTTCTGGCAAATGTTCCCCATTCTGGCCTGAAGCAAAGACAACCCAAATTTTTATAGAGAATGAACGTCTCGTGGTGTAGCTGAGTGGTATGGAGCTTGTTTAGCAAGCACAAGGCCAAGCGTTCGATCCTGGAACAAAATAAATGAAATGAATCACAGGAGCAAGGCTGAACCCAACTGGCCCTCAGCAAAGGCTCTCGGACCATCAGGGAGGCCTCAGCTGAAGTGGCACAGGCTGTGGAATCCTGATCTTTGCTGCACTTAATGTGAGCACTGGGGTGGAATGGAGGTTCCAGTGACAGCAGCACAGGGTCAGAAATTGGAGGCAACAGTTCACTGGGCTTTAACATAAGAATGGTCAAGTCAAAGACCATGCATCCTTATGTGTAACTTTATATCTTTTGAACCTTAATATCTGGACATGAAAGTAGAGGATTAAGTATGGAATATTAATTTCTCCAGGGAAATGTGATAAAGGAAGAGATTTTACATCCAACTTGGGGATGTCTCGATATTGTCATTACCAGTCTTGACATATTGTGCTCTCCTTGCAGATTCTTCAATAAGCCATGATGAACAACAGCAACAGAGGGGGAGGGTGGCATTTCTTGGGTCCTGTGTATCCTCGGTAGCCTTGTGGTGTGGCCAGTGTCTCGAAACAGTGGAACTTGCTGAGGGTCTGTCAAGTACTTGTTCTCACTGAGTCCCCTGGGAGTTCAGTATCTGCAGCTGATGGATTGTAAAGCCTTGAAAGGGCACTGGAACTAAAAATTTGGTAATGTAGTGGTTCTATGAAATCAAGTAGCCTTATACTTTGGTCCTAAAGGGAACAGCCCAGGAGCAACCATAAACAGCACTTGGGAAGCAGGGTTCCCCCAAACACTCCCTGACTCCTGTTGACAGAACATGACCCAAGAACTGAATTGGGACCCAGGGAGTCCAAACAGTGATTTTAAACTAGTAATTCTCAAAACATAACCAGGACAGAACATCAGCAGCACCAGACAGCTGTTAGCCGCTATCTAGAAAAACTTACCCAGCGCCAGGATATAAAGATACAGGGCTGGAGGCCACATCATGTCCTAAGGCCTGGACGCCCTATAATGTAGTTGGGTGCCCTACAATTTACCATTCAGTAAAGTGAGCTACCGTAACAGATCAGATGTCAAATCAGACTCATAAATCACAGAACTTCTTCAAAACCAAGCTACGCTACTAATTTTAAGGATAGAAGTCAGCAACAGGCCCAGACAAAGCAGGGTGATATCTGCAATGGGCTGTATAACTCTGCAGGCCCTTTCTCCCCACACCAGACAGACAGGGCAATAACGTATAGGGGTGTTATGGTTTGAGTGTGGATGCCCTCCCCCCGCCAAAGCCTCATGCAGTCATGGGTGCAGGCTTGTAGAGCTTGTGACTGATTCGTGGTCCAGTGCTAGGATTACGGTTGTGAGAGCTACATCCGCCCTAAGGGGAGGGAAAGAGCTTGCTCTCTGCATTCCTCCCTTCGCCCTTGTTGTTTTGCTGTCTTCCACCACCATGAACTGTCGCCCTCTGCCACGTGCCACTCTGCCTTGGAGCCAGCTGAGTATGGACTGAAACCTCCATAAACTGTGAGCTAAATAAACCTTTCCTTCCTTAATTCTGAGTGTCAGGTATTCTGTCTCAGCAACAAGAGGAAAGTTACCAAGACAGGGGGGTCTCTAGGTCCCAGAGTAGTAACAGATGGAATCTTGGTGAGGTTTTCACATCACCTCCCATGTTGGAGAGTGTCTAGATTACGAAACACACCCTTTTTATGCCCAGAGAGTTATATAGCTAACAGGACCCTCCTCGGGCACTGTGCATCATAAATCTCTAGGTCTGGTGACCATCAGTAATCCTAAACCAGAGCTACCATTCTACCCACTTTCCGACTACCATTCCATGTATGAACACTCTCCAATCCGATCCCAGCAACCTACCAAGGGGTCCAGCTGTCTGCATGTGTGATAGGAGATTCAGGGAGGCCTCCTGCTTTGCTTCCTGAGAGCAGCACTCCTGGAATCAGGAGAGAAATGGGGTGTAGACGAGGTGCTTTAAACTCTTTCCTCCCCACCGCGACACTTCTGAGAGGGGAGGGAGGGTGCTATTAGTAACGAAGCCAAGACACCAGGTGTCAACAGGGTCAGAGCCAGATAAACCAGAATGTATTGCCACTATCTTAGTCCTTTCGAACTGCAGCAACACGTAAAGTGGGTGACTTACAAGCGGCATGAATTTACCTCTCTCTGTTCTACAGCCCAGAAGCCCAGGTCCAAGGTGCTGGCAGATTTGATGTCTTCCGGGCTTGTCCACCAGTGCCTCCTGTCTGCATGGCCACTCCATGGAAGACCACAGGCCGCTCCCTGGGATCCTCCTAACAAGGACATGAGTCCCATTCTTCACGGATATTTCACCTCCTAATACCATCACAATGGACATTAGCCCTCAATGTATTAAGTTGGGGGGGGGACACAGCATTTAGACCATCGCAGTCACCCCTCTGTAAGAGGCCCGACACTGGAAGCTTGTGGGTGGCAGAAGAGAAACAAGGTTTGAAATCTAGGTAACCAGAAATGAGTCTATGGAGCCTAATTTTAATCTTCAGAGGAACAATATTTTAACAGAATGGCTTCTTGTTGAAGCCTGCTCAACGCAGTTTGGGTTTCGGTTTTGGCCATGAATATGCTCAATAATACACGATATACAATTAAAGACACATGGGACACCGTCCCTGCTACTTGTTACCCTTCAAAGACTGCTCTGAAAATCTAGATACCAGGGTTGCCTTATGTGCCTTGTGCTGAATAAAAGCCTAACCAGCCTTAGGGCAACAGGATTTCTGCCTTTTGACATTTATTTCTTTCATGGATTTTCTTTTTCTCTCTCTTGCAAGTATGCTATGTTTAGTTTATTACACTCCCTATAGAAGAAATATGAGCCATTAATTGGAACGCCTGGGATCTCCCTATGCCTAGAAATTAAGTGATACACTTGGGTCCCATGAAGAAATGGGTATTGATTCCACTTTAACTGTCAGGGACGTTCTCCGACTTCCAACTTGCCTGCAGCCAGAAAGCAGCCTCGAGGTAACACAGCCTGACTCACCTGGGGGGACGGCTTGCAGCCTTCGTCTAAAAGGCAAAAGCACTGAACTCACACCCTGAAATGAGGTCATTTCAGCGCATACTTGAGGCAACTGGAAAACCTGATGCTGTAATGAAGTCCAATGAACTTCTGATGTCAGTGTAATCCGTGGTGTTTTATTCATTTATAAACTGTTAAGACTATTAAGAACAGCACACCTCAGATACAAGGCTGAATTTTACCACTGAGCTTCTGCGTGTGGAATCTCGGTTGCTGCAAAGACACAAGCTGCAAAATGAAAGGGAAGCAGAAAGGCGACCAAGACGGGGAGAGTGGGAGGGAGGGAGGGAAACTTCAGCTGCAGTCTCTGCCGGCATCCGCCTGCCTGTCTGGAAAGAAAATTCCAGCCAGCTCCAAGCCCACCCTGTGGACTGCTGCCCAGGCCACGAAGGCTGGATTTGTCCTTTCACATGAGACAGGCTGTAATGAACAGCTCTCACAGGGGGAAAACGACCAATAGTATCCCGGGTGATCCAAGGCCACATCATATTAAACCACTTAACCCGTCCAGCTCTGTTAGGAAGATCTTTGCTCACTACCTGGCTCCACCAGGCACACCTCTGATCCGGGTCCTCTGGCCCTTCTGGGACTTTCTGTGACTTCACCCCTGTCCCTCCTTCCTGACCTGACTGCTGGCCTCGCTCTCAACTCAGCCCTGGGTCCTGCTGCTTCTCAGCCAGCACTAGAGCATACCAGGAACACACTGGCAGGTCTGAGGCAAAAGAGTATTAGCACTGAAAAGTATTTTTTTATTAAAAATATAATTATAAATGAATACATGGGAATATGCACATATACCCATGTATATGTACATGTGTGTGTTCATTTCTTCGTTTTCCTGGGAAATTCAGGGCCTGTAGTCTCCAGAATGCCTCCTGTGCTCTTGAGGAATGGCGCAGAACCTGCTCCTGTCTATGCTCTCTCAGAAAGCCAGGACCTCCAGACCCTAAAACACCTCACGTCACCCAGGAAGCACACCACACACTCCTGAAACCCTGGCTGTGCTCTGCAGACCCAACTCACTTGTGGACAGAGGCTCTGGTCTCTCCAGAGTTTCAGTGGCTCTGGAAGACAGGTGTCGGTCCTACACAGGTGGACTGGGGCAACTCCTTGCCAGTGAGGAAAGTGCAGCACCGGTTTAAGGATCAGGCACACCTGGGTGGGGCTCTTGGAGCCAGCACTCACCAGCGACACGACCTTGAGTGAAATAACCTGTCTGGGTCTCCATTTCCTCTCCTATGGAATGGGCAGGACTCTGCCTACTTCACCAGGGTGTCAGGGTGATTGAGGTGAGGTTACAGTGTTCCATGTAGCCTGCCTGAGTGGGCACTTGGCCACCTGTACTCATAGATGTGAAAGGCCTGATTGGATAAGATTCGGGGCTTTGAGGAAAGCCCACCCCAAGCAATCCCATCCGCCTTCCAAAGGTCATCTTCCCTTGGGAGGTGTCCACAAAAGGGGCACCTGGACCCTGCTTCTGAGAACCTCCCTGGAAAGTCTTCCCTGCTCTGGGCGAGGTCACCACCTACTTTGGTCCTGGCCAGGGCCCGGAACTCCTGGGTACGGACTCATCAAACACCATGCCACCGCCTCTGCAAGGGCCAGCCAAGAGGGACATGGGCAGGGGCCTTGCGCTTCACCACACTCACTGGACATAGAGCTACCTAGGGGCATTTGATTCATGGTCCGATGCTGGGATTATGGTTGTGAGTGCTGCACCCGCCCTAAGGGGAGGGAAAGAGGCTACTCTCTGTGCTCCTTCCTTTGCCCCTCTTGCTTCTGCTGTTTTCTACCTGTAGTGCACCCCGTCTTCTACTGCAGCAGCACCCTTGGGGGCCACACATCCCTGCTGTCCACTCTTCATCAGTCTGCATTCTGGCCAAGGGGTAAACACTTGCTGTGCTCAGCCCCTACGATGCGGGCTACGTGCTGCCACGGCAGGGAGTTAATATTCTGCGGACACAGCCTCACTCAAAGACCCCTCACCTGCCCTTTCAGGAGCCCTACCCTCAGGTGTCAGCCATCCTCCAAAACCTACATCCTCCCACCTGTACACTTTACTAAATCTGAATTATTCATCTTAAATAATGACTCCAAGATGAAAGTGAGACTTCAGCAGAATAGTAAGCGTTGACTGGAGCTTCAAGCCTCACAGGACAGTCTAGCAAGGTGGAGAACACCAAGGGAACTGACATCCAAACTCTCCCAGTTCTCCCTCAAAGGGACAGACTGTGCTCACACATTATTCTCCTAACGTCCCAGCAGGTAAGTCTCACACACACACACACACACACACACCACCACCACCACCACCACCAAAGGGATAACATCTTCAAAGCCGAAGTCACAAACACAGACGTCAAGAGTGGTCACCCAGGTCATGCTGGTGATGACAGAGGCTCTGCACAAAACGGGGCAGAGTGGGTAAGGCATGCCCAGTCTACAGGAAGCAGCTTCCACCCGGACTCCCTTGTAGTCACCAGGCAAGCTGTGGGCCCCTATGCTCAGATCTCTCAGTCGTTCAAAAGAAAACGAAAAGCTAGGTCTCCATCTTTAAAAATCCCCATGATTTTATAATTTGGCTATGTCCTGGTCACTTTCCCATCCTGAGACACAATACCCAGCACCCACAACTTGAAAGAGAAGAGGCTTGTCTGGGCTCACAGCCTCTGGAAGGTCCAGCCCATGGTCAGCAGGCACAGGCACAGAAACGGCCTGGCGGGAGGCCTTGGGCAGAGGGAAGCGGCTCAGGCCGCGGTGGGAAGGAAGCAGAGGGGAAGAGAGGAACCAGGGAGGGGCCGCACCCTTCCAGTCACACCCAGGGACCCCTCTCCAACCAGGTCCCACCTCCTACCAGCACGCTGAGCTCTGACTCACCTGGGAACGAATCCCAGCACTCCTGTGGCCTAGTCGCAGTCCAGAAGCCCCACCTCTGAGCACACGAGACCTTTACGGGCCTCCTAGACCTCAACCACGAAGGACTACCCCTTCGAATTTAGAATAAACTCATTGCCCGGTGAACCAAAACTGAGCTGCTTGAGCACCTTGACCATGTTCTATCCCACTCCGCATCCTGTTTTCCAAACCCACGTGGTTTATTTCAGTCCTGCTTCCTCGTGCCCAGGGCTGCCCCTCTCGCAGCCTGCACACGCCCACACCTGTGCCGAGTGACATCTTCCCTTCATCCCCAATCCTCCCCAAACCCGAACTCAAACCGTCCCCATGGCCAGCCAGAACTACGAAACCCACCCACTCGCGAGTGCTGAGGCACTCACAGCAACACCAAACCACCTGATGCAAGAATACCATCCAACTCTTGGCTGGGAATAAAGCCTGTGCTGCCCACTCTCTGGGCAAGAAAAGGGAACATCAGTGATGAGGGCCTCACACCAATTCACCTCCCCCCCCCCCCC
>PVLD010011045.1:0-26510 GCA_004027595.1 Dinomys branickii | reverse complement strand
TCAAATATTTCCTACCATTTGCAAGTAAATGGGTTCGAAGATGTCTTTCCATGATTAACCTTTTCAGGGAAGAAGCTATTTGAAACCAGGGAAAGTGGGTGTTACTGAAGGGAGGGAGGAAAAAAAAAAAACTAAGAAAAAGCTGTCCCTGAGTTATGTGAGAAATAGAGGTGAAACAACAGTCTTCTGCCACGTGTGAGCTCCAAGCGCATCCCAAGCAGAAAGCTCTTTTCAAAGCACAAATATTGGGAAAATAGACTGAGAATCAGTGCATTCTAAACACAGCTGTGTTTGCCCACATCTTGCTGCCAGGCTGGGTTTGACTTAACCTGGCAGCTTGGGGTTGAGAGCTGCTTGCTTCCAATTACTCCATCTCTGTGGCTTCTTCTAGCATCACTCTTGTTAATGTTGGATAGAGCGAACTGACCTCTTATTAAATGTTGAGCCAACAGAGAGGTTTTAAACTCCTTTTGGAGTTTCACACTAGATGTGTTATTCATTAGAGAGCTGTGACTTGAATTCATCCCAGGAAGCAAAATGCCCCACCACCCACCTGCCCTCAGAGTTGCAGGCTGCTCTGGCTCAGGAGCAGTAATGCCCTGTCCCAGCCTGACATACTAAAGAGGAGCCACGACCATGTCCAGGACAATGTTCTTATTAGTACTGGAAAAGAAGCAAATGAAAACAGGGGGAAGGATTTGCCCATCAGCCGGGTTGTACAAGTTACAGAGTTCAGTAGCCTATTTTCAGCGCTGAGTCACCTGGGAGCGAGAGACCACAGAAGGCCTCGGGGAAGGAAGAGCCCTGGGTTGTCATCAGGATAATGAGCAGGCACCGGCTGGCCTGGTTATCTTAGGCCTGCATCACGAGGCCAGGGAGGCTTACACGAGCTTCTGGTGCAGTGTCAGCGTGTCCCTAGCCTGGGCCTGAGGGTACAACTGGCTGAGCATCAGCATCCAAGAGATAACAACAAAAGCCATTATCTCTCTCCCTGCCCGACTGCCAAGTGCAGGGCCGGGATCGCCTGGTGTTTGCAGTTTCCATAGCAGCACTGTTTTGTTCTAGCTGGCAAAGTACATGGAAAGGACAGGATAAACATTGCAGGAGATGACACGAACAACCCAAGTCCTGAGCCCAGGATCCATCTCGTGGCAAGCTTTGCCTTCTGTGAGTCAGCAGCAGAGGTGAGTGACGGTGTTGTTCAAGAGATGCCTGGAAATTAATAGCTCCTCAAGCACAGGGCCTGGCTGAGCACGCATTCACCCCAGGCCAGAGCTGCGGGGCTCCCTACCCCATTTGCCTGACCACTGAGCAGGTGCACAGTGCACTCCAAATGCTATTAAAATGTGGAGCAAGCCACTGTACAGGCAGATGAGGGACAGGACAAAGGCACTGCTGGCCTCTTCCAACTAGATTTTTTCTTCCTGGCACTGGGAAGTGAACTTTCAACCTTTACACTGAGCTACATCCCCAGCCCTTATTTACTTTTTGAGACAGAATCTTGCCAAGTTACCCAGGCTGGGGCAATCAAACTTGCAATCCTCCTGTCTCAGCCTCCCAGAGTACTCAAACTACAGGTGTGCCTCACCACACCAAGCCCACTTAGAATTTTTTGAAGCCCTAACTGCTCTTTCACATGGCCAGAGAGAGACCTCTGAGGCCCTGGTCACTGACACAGAGCATCATGTCCCAGGTCTTGGATGAGAGGCCACCAGGGACGCCAACATCTCCACCTCTTGCACTACCAACCAGGGGGCAAATAGCAGGGTGTCCATTGCTCAGGCCCATATTTTCTGGGGGTACTGCTACTATTTATTAGTAAATGAGGCAAGAAGACCTGGCCCCCACCTTATGCTGAACCTCACAGAATGTAATGGGTCTGACTAGCTTTGACTTCAGTTTCCGTCTGCCAGATAAAAATTGAACCAGCTGTCTCCGAAGAGGAACCAGGGTTATCTCCCACACTAAGGGTGTCCAGCAAGCTCACCCTATTACAATCTTGAGCCTTGCAGCAGTATTTGTAGGGTTAGAGCTGTCTAACTTACACATTCTTAATGATTTTTACGTCATCTCTCCCAGTCATCCTCGTCATTTCAAGCTGGCAAATGGGAAAAATTAGAAGCACCATTAAGTTTGGTTTGTAAACAAAAATCCTAAGTGTCAGGCTAAGGATGAGCAGTCAGGAGCTTGGAATCCTAGCCACAAACTCAAGCAGAGAAGTCTGGCTGACATTCTGCAGCCACCAAGCCTCACAGACTCGGGATTCAAGCAAACACATTGGCTGCCTCCCTCCTCCCTATTCTGGGAGGTGACTGTAGTAATGTCACCTCCCATGTGCACAGATCAAGCTAAACACACCCTACCTATCCCAAGCCCCTTCCCCCATGAATATCTGAGCACTGTACCCTTGAGTTAAAGGCCTTAAATGTTTTCCACTTGGGTGAGCAGAATATATTATGCTGCTAGCTAGGTCTGAAGGGTGCTATTAAAACCATCAGAGGACAGATCTGAGATGGAAGAGGGGACCACATATTGAAATCTGCATGGTAAACAAGGGACAGAGAGACTGAGATTTGGTTTTAACTCTGATCGAAAGTCACATTTCAATGGTCTTTGTTTCTTCCACAGCATCGCCCCGGCCAGGCACGTTGTAGGTCCTCATAACTATGTGTCGAAGTAACGCTATTCCCTGGGCTCCTGCATCAGAATGAAGAGAAGGATCTGCAATGGAGTTAAAGCACCTCGGGCTCCCAAGGCTCAGGCCCGGCCCCCTCTGCTGAGCCCCCACCTCTCTGCACCCTGATTTCTTTTTTTTTTTTTTTCCGGTACTGGGGATCGAATTCAGGACCCTGCGCTTGCTAGGCAAGCGCTTATTCCACTGAGCTATATCCCCAGCCCTCTGCGCCCTGATTTCGAAGGTCACTGTCCCATTGCTCCCTGACTGTGCAGGGATCTAAGGTAGGTGATGCCTGGAGGAGGGAAGAGGCAACAACTTCTTCTGCCCTGTGTTCCGAGTCTCCATGAGAACTTACTCTTCCTAATTACAAGCTGAAAACAAGAATGCTCTGTCGCTGCAGTCCCCCAGGAAACAAACACATCCCTATCCACGTTCATGTTCGCACACAGACCTCTGAGCTTGCACAGAATGCTTCCAAGTCTGATTTGGTGGGAGAAAATGCACCATAATAAAAGTCCCCTAACACCTAGGAGCTTAGCATCGCGCAGTAACCATCACTGAAGGCCTGGTTAGCGGCCACCACTCTACGCTAAGCACGTAACTAACACCTAATTTATGCGTCACTCTTAAGAAAAAGTGGGAGTCCAGAGAGGTGGAGTGGCTTCACCTACATCACACAGCTAGCAAGGGACACAGCCCAACATAGAAGCCAGGCGTGACGGCTCTGAGTCCCAGGTTTGCCCTTTACTCCCGCAGGGAGCTGGCCCCTCCAGCCTACAGCAAGAGGCAGTGCGTACTTGCCGTATAAGTGATAAATGAAGCCATAGAGGCACCTCAGCCGCCTCCTCCGGACAGATGGGAGGCAGAAAAGCACCGCAGATGTTCACAATAGTTTCCAATATTTTTTGAATAGGTAAAACAGGTATAGGGTTAGAAAAACTCAATCTGCAGCAATTCAGAGTGAAACATCTTTCTGCCCTTCCTGTCCTCAGTCAGCTCCCTAAAAGGATAAACACTGCATTGGATTTTAAGGCATCTTTTACCATTCCTTTTTGGCAAATATAGTTTGGGGATATAGCTGAGTGGCATGAGTGCCTACCTGGCAAGTACAAGGTCCTGAGTTCAATTCCCAGTACCAAAAAAAGAAAGAAAAAAACAAAAAAGATAGAAACCTTTTTGCAAATGCAAGCACATAGGAAGATATATTTCTACTTTTTTTATTTTTCACTGAAGATAATGCACCTTGTTTACTGCTTTGATTTTTTTCCATTTGCCATTTCAATTTTATTTATTTATTTGGTCTTTTGAAACAGGGTCTCACTATGTAGCCCAGGCTGGCCTTGAACTATCAGTGATCCTCCTGCCTCAGCCTCCCAAGTGCCAGGATTACAGGTGCGCACCATCACACTTGGCTCGCTGTTTCATTTAACTGAGACTTGTCAGTCTTTCCACAACAGGACCTGGAGACCTTCTTCTACTTTTACAGTCCAACGTAGAACAGCTTAGCATTCCACTGTGTTCACAAACTATCACTCACTGGGCCAGGTCTATATTGATGGACAAATGGATTGTTGCTGATGGACAACTGGATCCTTCTGATCTTTTGCAATTAAAAATAATGCTATAGTACATAACTTTGAATATATACTATTTCACATGTATGCAATAGATGTTTGTGGTAAGTTCTCATAAGTGTATGATAGGAGCAAAAGTTACATGTGGCCAGGCATGTAATATGCCACAATATGACATACACCTGTCATCTTAGTTACTTGGGAGGCTGAGGCAGGACGATTGCTTCAAGTCTGAGGCTGGCCTGGACTACATAGTGAGTTCAAGGGCCCGCCTGAACTATAGTGAGACCCTGTCTCAAAAACAAAAAACAACAACAAAAGAATTTGAGCCCAGGTCTGTCTCCTCTGGACCCTGAATTTATGCACAAACACATATTTTCTCATTTTTTTTTTCGTTTTGTTGTGTTTTGGTTTTGGTTTTTCAGTTCAGGCTGGCCTTGAGTTCACTTTGTAGCCCAAGCTGGCCTCAAACTCGCAACAATCCTCCTGCCTCAGCCTCCCAAGTGCTGGGATTACAGGCATGCGCCACCACATGCAGCCTGTCTCATTTATTTTTAAAAGAGAACATTAATAGAATTTTTTTGTTTAGAAAGATGCCAAAAATGAGATTTCAGTTATCTCCTAATGTTTTAAGTTTGATATAAAAGACTATATAGATACAGGTATGGGTATAGAGGATACACTCAGAGTGGAGAAAACGTAGGGGAATTGACTCCGGGACTATGGAGGCTGAAAAGACCCATTCAGGCCATCTGCAAACTGGAGCACCAGAAACACCAGTAGCATGGCTCAAGCCCAGATGGAAGGTCCAAGAACAGGGAGGCCAGTGATGTAACTCAGCCCCAAACTAATGGTCCAAAGCTCAAGGCCACTGCTATAAGTCCCAGCATCCAAAGTCTGAAGCACCTAGAGTCCAGTTCATAGGCAGGAGGAGAAAGGCATTCTGCTCTGTGAGAGAAGGACAGAGAAAAGGGGGTAGAATTCATCCTCCCCCAGCCTTTCTCTTCTGCCCAGGCCCCCAGCCAATGGCCTGGTGCCTCCCACACCCCACTCGGTCCACCAGTTCCCACATCAGTGTCCCCCAAAAACACCACTCACAGACACACACACACACACACACACACACACAGCACAGTGCTTCACAGGCCGCCCTAGCATCACCCAATCAAGACAAGTGAATCCCTAAAATGAACCATCCCAGAGATCAAAGGTGCTATTTAAGTCCCATCAGATTCGTGTTCACAGTAAGTTTTCAAGGACTAATGGGTGCAAATCTGTAAAGCTGACCTGCACGGTGGAAGTTCAGGTCACTTGCACCACTGGTCTTGGTGTTGGGGATTGAATAGTCCAGGAGCCCCGTGTGGACCTGGCTTTCTAAAGACGTGCACTGTGACTAGGGGAGGCCGCGGAGCACACCAGAAATGTGGGAAATTCAGACTGGACACAAACATCTTACCTCTGTGCAGGAATTGGCTAAAAAGAGGAAACAGTCTTCATTTGTTCGTTAATTCTGCATCCGACTAAATTTTTCTTTCAAGATAGGAAAACAAAGAGTTAACAGGCACTGGACGGACACTGATTTCTGCGTGGGGATTCCGTGGCTCCAACGGAGCTGATTCTCTCAGGAACAGCCCAGGGGACTTTGCACGCCAACCTGAGCTTTCACATTTCCTAAGCAAAACCATAGGAAGGCCCATCAGGGCTGAGTCTCAGGGCTCTGCTTGGATCGGGATGGGGAGGGTGTCTTCTCTTTCTGGAAAGTGTGAAATAGACTCATTTTTGTTACTATGAGAAAAGCCAGAGAGAAATAAAGCTTTTTAAATTAAAGGAAAGCTCCCAGTGCCTGCCGGCAAGCATGAGGTCCTGAGTTCAAAATAAAATTAACTGATGACTTTGGGTACCTTTGGATCCACCTCACCTGAAACTCAACTTATCTAAAGACCATTCATCAACCACTGAACCAGAAACCACCCTCCACTGGTTAAGTGAATCTGAGGAATTTCTGAGGCTTGAAATCCAGAGTTGCCACAGAGGGCTTCAGGGTGTTGCTGGTGCCTGAAGTGGGCCCAAAGGACACCCAGGTGTGATGGGATCCACACTCAGGAGGCAAGAACATTCTAGACAGGAAGCGATAGAGGAGACCCAGAGGAATTTACAAATAACTACAGCCTGGTTTATAACCACACCCAGCCCTCAAGCTCATGTCAGTTAACTGACTAAATTCAATTCCACTACAATTTTTTTTTTTTTTTGGTCTTTTTGAGACAAGGTCTTGCTATGCATTTCAAGCTGGCCTTGAGCTCACTTAGTAGCCCAGGCTGGTCTCAAACTTGCAACAATCCTCCTGCCTCAGCCTCCCAACTACTGCGATTTACAGGCATCCAATTCATTTTTTTCTTTTTACCTAACTCTTGAATTTATTCTGAGTAACACGCACATCCTCATCCAGGTCTGGCAAAGTCACCTGGAAGACCTGAGCTGATCCAGATTTAGTGGGGAAGTTCCCTGGCTCCCTTCACAAGCACCACAGCTTCATGTTCAAAGAGGATGCGAGGGCAGAGATGGAAGGAAAGGGGACCTGGATTTCAGTGTTATCTGCTGCTGTCCAACAGTGTCACTGCAAATTTAGTGAGTTAACCACACAGCTGTGATCTCAGGTTCCAAGGGGCGGATCTTCCCATTCTCGGTCTCAGTCTGAGTGATGACCAGGCCTCAGCTCTCATCTGAGACTCTGCTGGGGAGGGTCTGCTACCAGCCTCACGCAGGCTCCCGGCAGGGACGCTAGCATTTTGCCCTCAGCTTCCCCAGGCCATCCGCAGACCCTCGTCACATGCAGTTCCTCAGCAGGACTTCCTGCTTCTCACAGGAGGGTGGCTAGTGGCTAGCACCATCCAGCCGGAAGAAAAGAAGGTGACTGACATCCCATGCACACACCTCGATACCCTGAGGGAGGCCACCCCAGGGCCCCTGAGTCAGGGCCTCTGAGTCACCTCCCCGGGTCACTGCTCCCTCAGCCTCCTCCCCTTCCCCTAGTCCCAGCCCTGGCTCCAGCTGGCCGTTCTGCTGGGATAACAGGGTGCCCGGTCATGCCCACATTAATCTCCTGATCAAGTGGCTGCTCAGCCACATCCATGGTGTTCTCTTCTGGACACAGCTTCTCCTCTTTTTGCAATACAGAGAGGCTGAGAGTTTTGTGATAGCATCTTGATAAGTCTCTAAATTGCCCAGGCTAGGCTGGAATTTGTAGTCCTCCTGCCTCAGCTTCCCAGAGAGCTAGGGTTACAGGGATGAGACCCCTGCTAGGCTTAGTCTTCTAGTTTAGCCAGGCATGGTGGCACACGCCTGTAATCCCAGCACTCAGGAGGCTGAAGCAGGAGGATCATTATGAGTTTGAGGCCAGCTTGGGCTACAAAGTGAGCTCAAGGCCAGCCTGAACTGCATAGAGAGACACTGTCTCAAAACGGCCAAAAACAAACAAACAAGCAAACAAAATCTTCTAGTTTAACTTGTGGTTTCTTTTTATTTAATAATCCCTTCTTCAGTTCCTTTCCCTTGTTGGATTTTACTATGAGCCCTCAGGCAGAGCCCAGCCGCTAAGTTGAGTGTCCAGTTTCAGGCTTGCAGGCTCTGCCTCCACGGCACAGGAGAACGGGAACACAGTTCAGCCCAGACGTCCCGCCTTCATAAAGGCACTCAGTAAAAAGAACTGCTGTTCCTCCAGCTCCCAATAACTGCTCCTCTCATCCATCCGAGACCTCACAAGAACTGGCGCTCCTGTCCACACTTCTACCGACATTCTCTGCAGCATTATTTGTGTATTCGCTGGGGAACGAGAAGCTTGCTCTGCCCCTCCCTTCTGCGCCCTCACCAGAATCTCTTTTAATAGCCAGGATTCGTGGCCCTCTCGGCCCTTCCTAGTGAGCACCTCAAAACTCTCCCAGCCTCTGTTATCCAGGTCCAAAGCCACTCCCACAATCTCGGATGTCTGTGACAGCAGCTCCTGCTTCTCCTTACCAACTTCTGCTCTGTTCGGGATGCTGTCGCAAAATACCACCGGCTGGGTGGCAGAAGCAACGAACACTGAATTCTCTCTGCTCTAGAAGCCAGAAGTCCAAAGCCAGAATGCAGGGCGGCTCAGGCGCTGGTGAGAGCTCTTCCCAGCTTGCAGAGCGCCACCTGCTGGTCACATATTCAAATGGCAAAGAAGGAGAAAGCCGGGTCTCTTCCTCTTTTTGTAGACGCTAACCCCATAGGGACCCACCTCCTCCCCTCATCCAAGCCTAGTTGCCTCCTGCTATGGTTTCGAGGTGGCTTGTGCGGCCACTTAAAGGTTCATGCGGTTGAGAGTTCGGCCCACAGAGTAGCAGAACCTCTGAGAGGTGAGCCCCGGGGTCCCTGCGGGCGTGTTCTCAGGAGGCGATTCCTGGGGCTTCTCTCCACAGTTGTGAAGCAAACAAGCCCAGCGCCACCTGCGCTATCTGCTCCTGCTTCAAGCAGGGACCCCTCACTTGCTCCGGTCCTCGCCCCTGCCCTGGCCCCGCCGCACCTCAAGGAGAGGCCGCCAAGGGGGAACCTTAGGCTGGGGCGTCACGTTAGCTCAGTCATGGTGGAGGTCATCTGCTGGGAGCCTCTGAAACGGGGTAACAGACGGGGCGCTCAGCTGATAGAATCTACCTTCTCACTTCCGGAGGCCGGCAGGACAAGGCCGCGCCGGGAGGAGGCCTGCACCCTCCCGAGGCCTCTCCCCTGGGCTTGCAGCTGGCCCCTTTCTTGGGGGCCCCGGAGAGGAGAACAGCGAGCCCCAAGCCCTGGCGTCTCCTGGTCATCTTCTAAGAATACCAGGCGCGCCGTGGACTCACTGAATGCCTCCTTCTCCTCTTTTCTTCCCTTTTCTTTTCTTTTTTTAGTACTAGATTGGCCCCAGGGCCTCCCACCTGTGTGCGAGAGCACCCTCCCAGCTCAGGATGTGGCAGGGCCTCAGTGTGCGGCTTGGGTGAACGCACGACGCTCCTCCTCACGCACAGCAGTGTCTCTCTGGCCAGCGGCACAGCGGGCGCCCTGGTTCACCTTCTTCTTCGGCGCCTCTGAGCTCACCAGCAGCAGGGGCAGAAGCGCGGCCTGCGCTGCGCGGAGGCTCCCGGGAGGCGGCGGCTCCTTCTCTGAGCGCAGCCACAGGGTGCGCTTTTGTGAGCGGCAGTGTGTGGCACGAAGCTCCGGGGCCTTGTAACAGCAACGATGCATCCCCGCTGCAGAGGAGTGACGGGAGGAGGAGACGAGGCAAGTTTGTCACGGAAGGCAAAGCCCATGCAAAGCCCGACTGCGCGCCAAGGACAGCCTCACACTGGGATTCAATGCAAACACAGTGACACCTCCCTGCGGGCGGCTGTGTGCGTTATTATAAACAAACACCGCTTGCTGGAGCATCTGCATTAGTGCGGTGGACAGACTGCGCCCCAGCCCCTCAGGTATACAGTACATATCCCGGGGACCACCCCAGCCCTTCTCAGCCCTCGGTAGGAGTGGGCCTCAGGGGGCACCGGTTCATAAACAAAACAAGGCTGTAGCACCGCTCCATGACAAGAGAAAACCTATGCAGAGCTTAATGCTCGGCCTTCATTTCCTTGAAAGGTAAGCTTTACGCTGCGGTGGGGTTCTGCTTCCAACAACTCGGGGAGCCACACCAGTAATCCCTGCTAGCTGAGATGCTGAGGCAGGAGGATCGAAAGAAGTTCGAGGCCAGCTGGGGCAACTTCAGACCTCAGTAACTGTGTGGTCTTTCTGATTTCCCACTGGCAGCAAAGCCCAAGAGAACCACGTGGTTCTGGAGAGTATTTCCGGAACATCAGAGCTCAGCTCTCCAGATGGAAATAAAACTGTTAAATTTTGCGAATTATCTCTTTATCCTTGGCCTGACTGCTCCAAATCTGTCATCTGAGGGTTTTCAAATAAATAAGTTATTCTAGCCGAGGAAACACAGAGCGACTCTTTTCTATTTCTTTCCCCATGCCCGGCTTCAGCACAAGGTTGAATTTGATCTGACTGTGCAAAATATTTTTTTTCATTTCGGTGCCTGTCCTATTCCCTACCACCCTCTGCACCTCTTCTCTCTCTGGCTCTTCCCGCCGCAAGCACCGAGGCAGCCGGGGGGTGGGGCTCGGTGTTTTCGCGCGTGACACGAATGCCCTCTAGTGTCCACAGGGATGAATAACTCGGCCTCCGGGAGACGAGAAAACCTACGGCAGTTCTTTCTCCAGCTCTGGGCAAACACTGGAATGTTTAAATGAATAAATTATTAAGCCGCAGTTGCTTATTGACTGCCCCTTCATTATTTACCTTTGAGTTAGTAAATGCGCGGGGCAGCTGGGCGTGGGCCGGACCCCTCACCTCCCTCCACACCAGACAGCTCGGATTCCTGTGTCAGGCCGGGGTCCCTTCCCACTGTCGGTGATGACTTGATCGGTCCTGCATGATAGACTCGGATGCCGGGCGGCCTCGTGCCTGCGAAGGAGAGGGCTGTTTGTGCGATGTGCTGTGGGTGCAGCAAGGAGCCCGGTGCGTGGTGAGAAGAGGTGTTGGGGCTGTGATTCGAATCGCCTCCTCCACCCGGGGAGAGCTCGCGCGCGCGGGCTGTCCCCCCGGACATGCAGGGGAAAACGTGCAGAACCTGCTGTCTGTCCTGCCGCCACCCTGTCCTGCAAGGCCAAGTCAGAGCAGGGTGCGGGGGGGGGGGGCTCTCAGGAGGGAAAGTCTGCCCAGACTCCAAGGCCAGCGTCAATCTCACCCAAGCACCGCTGCTTTTAAAAGACAAAGTTTAGCTGGGCATGGTGGCACACGCCTGTAATCCCAACTTGGGAGGCTGAGGCAGGAGGATCACTGAGTTCAAGGCCAGCCTGAACTACATGACGAGACCCTGTCTCAAAAAAAAGGAAAAACAAACAAACCAAAGAAAAGACAAAGGTTTCCACCCTCCAGGATTCCTAAATATATGTAGTAACCCAAAAATAATAAGCTTGGGCAAAGACAGAAAAAAAAGGAAAGAAAGGGAGAAAGAAAAAGAAAGAAAGAAAGAAAGAGAGAAAGAAAGAAAGAAGGAAAGAAAGAAAGAAGAAAAGAGAGAAAGAAAGAAAGAAAGAAAGAAAGAAAGAAAGAAAGAAAGAAAGAAAGAAAGAAAAACTTTCCAACACTGAGGAAGAGAGAAAGAAAACAAAGATTGATTTCTAGCCCGGCATGAAAGTGCATACCTATAGTCCCAGACCTCAGGAGGCTGAGGCAGGAGGATCACCGCAAATTCAAGGAGAGCCTAGACTACATGGCAAAAGCCTGTCTCAAAACAACAACCACCACAAAGCCCAAATCACTTTTCCTCAGTCCTGTCACCATTTCCTTTGAAAATCGGCAGAAAGCAGGTGTTCAAAGAGCATGTGGACTGGAAGAGCAGGCAACACAGGGCCTGGCGGAGGCGCAGGGCGGCAGGGCTCGCTGGGCAGCTCTGCCAGGGAAACGGGCTCTGCCCCGGGAGTCCTGGAGAGATGGAGATGTGCTGGGAGTCCAGAGAGAAGCCATTCGGGCCACAGGGCTGGAACTCAAAGAGAATCACAAAGGACTCTTCACAAAGAGAATCACAGCTGACTCTTCAGAATTTAATACGGCCAGGGCCTGAACGGCCTCTCTACCCTCAGCTCCAAGACGGAAGAAAACCCAGAGGGAACCATGTCCCCATGAGAAGGTCTGGAGCAGTTCTGACCCTGTGGTCCAGAATCCAGACATTTAAAAAATAACAGAGTCCAACAGAGAAATAGTGATCAGTGCCCGGGCCCGGGGATTCCCTCGGGTTACCCATTTGCCTTCTGACAACGTAGGGAGCAGGTGTCAGGGCCAGAGCTCAAACCCAGAGCCTGGAAGAGGCAAGAGAGGCATCAGTGAGCCGCACCTGCGTGCCAGAGGGAGAAGAAAGAAGGAGAAAGAGAGGAGGAAGTAGACAGAGACTGAACTAAGGTCCAACAGGAAGGAACTTGAAATAAACTTTTAATGGTAAAAAGAAACTCTTTCTTGGCCGTGCGTGGTGACCACATGCCTGTAATCCCAACACTGGGGAGGCTGATGCAGGAGGATTGCCAAGAGTTTGAGTTCAAGGTCAGCCTGAACGACATAGTGAGATTCTGTCTCAAAAAAAAACAAAAAGAAAGAAATGCTTGCTTCCAATAATATATCTGTCCCCCCCAATCAGAATTTACGGAGAGCCAATCGCCACAACCCCAAGCAGTTTCCATTATTTTTATCAGAGAAGTAAAGACTCTTACACTGCCAAGGGCTTTGGTATTTCCTAAGCGATAATGCAAGAAGTCGCTCTTCTGTCCCCGCCTGCTGGCCCTGGGCCTTGAGATGCTCTCTTGGAGCCGTGAATGCTGGGAATGGATCAGAATGATGCGAGGTTGGGGAAAACGGCAGCAGAATATTGGCAAAGATATCTTCAAACAATACCCATGTCATCTTTTCAGAAATACATTTCACCTGTATCACAGCACAAGAATTTCTGATGTGCTGGGAAGGGAGGAAGGACTAGGACTGCCCGACAGACGCCTGAGCCGCTCCCAGCTACCCTCTGCGGGGGTCTATTAAGGCACCAGGAAATGGGAAGCGAAGCCAGCACGCGATCGATGTCAGTTAGCACTACTTTTTATGAAGCTCTTCTGGGAAGGCCTTGGGTATAGACGGCCATGGAGCAAGGTAAGAACATAAATAAACAATCACCTGCATTCCAGGGTTATTTGCCTCGGCCCTTTTAGAGAATTTGTTGAGACTCGGTGAGGTGATCAGAGGAACGCTAGATGGGGTGTGATATAAATTTGTCACGGGGCCGATACACAGACTAAAACAAAAGATTTGTGCATCTGTTCTCCAGGGGTGAGAGGTTAGGGATTGGCATCTCCGCTCGCTGGCGAGGGAGGAAGAGCCCCCCCCCAACTCCACCCCCGGCCTTGGTTGGTGCTTCATCGCCCCCTCATGGGTGGTTTTGTTCTGATTCGGGGAACCCGCGAGCCTCGGAAATCCACGGGTCAGTATCCGGAATCGAGGGGCCACAGGCGGCTTCGCTTATCATAAACCCTGCTGATCTGCGCGTCGCCGGGGGCGCGTTTAGTAACAGAACACAGGCTTCCAAGCAAGTGCTAACAGGGCCTGGCGGCGTCTTTTTTTTTTTTTTCTGGGCAACTTCTTCACACGTTTTACAAATTTGTGTAGAGTCCCCCGCCAGTCGCTGGAACACAGTTGCCTCTGGGGTAAAACAGGCAGCTGCTGTGCCCGCGAGCGGACGGGCTCGGAGGAAGACAGGGCGCTCGCAAAGTGCTCTGACTTCGCCTTACGCAGGGCGTTTCCACGCGGGGCTACGGGGCTGCCGCGCAGGACGCTGCCCTGGGGAGCGAGCTGTGTGCGACCACGGCCCGCACCGCGCTCCCTAGTGACCAGGCTCAGCCAGAGGGGCGAGTAGGCGTCCCCAGGGACAGAAGCCCGAGAGCCGGCGGGGCTCAGGGTATGCGGGGCCGGGTTCCGTGGGAGACGCGAGAGGGACGCGCAGTGACCGCGAAGGGCGCGCCCCTCCCGCACGCGCTGGCAAAGCCAGAGCCTTGTCCTGCTCTCCACACCCAATCCTCAGCCTGGCCCAGGCCCAGCTCACACGCACCTGGGGCCAGGGCCAGCCCTGGTCCGGCCCCTGACCCCGAGAAGTACCCCGGCCGGCCCCCAGCCCTGTCCTAAGGCTCCTGCACAGAGGCACAGTAAGAAAAGCAAAGCCCCTCAAGCCTGCCTTAGGAAACTCCAGCATCCCAGTCCAGGACGCAGGCAGCCCTGAGCGGGACCCGCAGGACCTGTGTGCGCTGGGCACTCGCTGCAGGTCCTGCGTGGGGCCTGCAGCTCACCCTGCAACCCAGGCAGAGCAGCCTGTGCAGAGGACATGAGCCCCACATGCTGCTGCCCTGCCCGGCACCCCGTCAGTCGTGCTCCGGGAGACCCCAGCGGGGGCCCCAGAACCTGCGCCGGGTAACCCACACCTCGTGCCCCCAGCATGGGTGCCTCTGCTGCGGCGCGGGAAGCTCACTCCGAGCGTCCTGTGGCCTTTGTAAACTCCATTACTCTTTCCTTACTGGCATGTGGCACACCCAGTTGTTTGTCAGTGACACACAGGAACCCAGGAACCCAGCCACAACCCCATCAGTCACCCTAGCAGCGACCAGTGAGGTCACGGCGTGTCCCCCTGGGCTGAAGCAGCTTCTCCCAATAAAATGAACTCCAGGTCCTTCTTGCCTCGAACAAAGATGGGAATGAGCTGGGCGTGGTGGCGCACACCTGTAATCCCAGCACTCGAGAGGCTGAGACAGGAGGATCATTGCGAGTTCAAGACCAGCCTAGGCTACAAAGTGAGCTCAAGGCCAGCCTGAACTGCATAGAGACCCAGTTCCAAAGAGACAAAAAAAAAAAAAAAAAAAAAAATGAGTTCCTGCGCAGCACTGCTTACCACCTTTTCCCATGTACAGTCTGCCACACCACACATGGAGGGGGTTCAGGGGATTTTTAGGGGGGTTCCAGTTTTTTGTTTGGTTTTTGGTATCGGGAATGGAACTCAGGGCCTTGCCCTCATCAGGCACACGCTGTGCCACCGAGCTGTGTTCCTGGCCCATTTCTCCGGCTTTCTGAGACAGGGTTTCACTGTGGAGTTCAGGCTGCCTCTGAACTCACTCTGTAGCCCAGGCTGGCCTCAAACTTGCAGCAGTCCTCCTGCCTCAGCCTCCTAAGTGCTGGGACTAGAACCCTGTGCCACCACTCGGGGCATGCACAGAGCTCTGGTTGGGCCCAGGATGCTCAGACATTCACTGAGACTCCTGGTGGCCCAAGTCTCAGTATTTTCCTTTGAAAAGAATTTTTCTTGAAGGAAGTTACTTGTGCTGTAACCAGTATGAACAGCTATCCTGGTCTTGTTTTGTTCATTAGTTTGTTGTTTTTTGTTTTTTTAGTACTAAGGAATGAACCAAGGGCCTTCACACAGAGCTAAATCCTCAGACCTTTTTTTGTTGTTGTTGAGAGAGTCTCACTAAGTTAACCAGGCTGGGCTCAGACTGGCACTCCTCCTGCCTCAGCTTCCCAGAGTGCTGGGATTGCAGCCGCACACCACCACGTTCAGCCGTCACACACTTTCTCACACGAACCACACACCTGTGTTGGGCACCTGCTAGGGCTCAGATCTGGCGTGTACCCCCAAAGGCCCTGTGTTAAAGGTGTGGACCCAGGGTGGTTAAAGGGTGGACCCAGGTGGGTCTCTAAGACTCAGGGCTGAGTCCAAAGTCTTGAGGTCACTAGGAGCCCTAGAAGGGACAGAGGACCCAGGCCTTTCTTCTTCCTGGCTGCGAGGTCAGCAGTTTGGCTCTGCCATGCCCTCCCTATCCCCCAGTGACCCGTTGCTTTGCCCAAAGCAACAAGGCCAGCAAATCTCAGACTGAAACTGCCAAACTGTGAAGCAAAGTTAACCTCTTCTCTTCGTAAGCTGGCTCATCTGAGGTATTTGTTACAGCAACCCAAGGCTGACTCACACTCTAACCACACTGCAAATGATGTGCTTGGAGAAGAAAGCAACAGGACAATGCAAAGTTTCTCACCACTCTCACAGTGAGTAAAAGGTAGAGGGTGAGTAGAATGTGTCATATCAGGTCAGAGTTGGACAGGGACTGAAAAAACAATATTTGTTGCTGATCATTTAAAAACTCTTACAAAACATTGCTTCTTGGCCTTTTGGCTAAGATCAAGTGTAAAACTCTTACAAAACAATAAGAACAACATAACTATCCCAATAAAAAACAGAATTAGGACACTAATAAACACATTACAAAAGAACTTCAAATGACCAACAATAAACTTAATAAAATGTTTTATATAATAATAGAAAGAAAGCTTATAAAAATAACAATGATAACGTTCTACTCGGAAGCTTGGAAAAGATAAAAATGAAAACATCACCCAGCATGATGGTGCACACCTATGATCCCAGCACTCAGGAGGCTGAGGCAGGAGGATCCTTGTGAGTTCAAGGGCAGCCTGGACTACACAGTGAGTTCAAGGCCAGCCTGAACTGCATGCCAAGACCCTGTCTCAAAAAAACAAGAAAAGAAAAGATCAGCATCCCCTATAAGCCCAAAGTGAAAAAACAACTAGAGGACAATTGGGATACTCAGATCAAAATGTTAAACAGGAATAACTCGGCAATGATATTGCTAGGAATCTACTAAGGAGATGACAGGGCATCTGTGGACTTGCTGATGTTCACTACAGAATTACTTAGATAAAAATTACAATAACCTAAATATCCATCCATAGGTGCCATGATCTAAATGTTTGCACCCCCCCCCCAAAATTCATGTATTGAATTCCTACCCCCAAGGTGATAGTGTCAGCAGGTCAGCCCTGTGGCAGTAATTAGGTTCTGGAACGCAACCCTCATAAGAGAGACCCCAGAGAGACCCCGTGCCCCTCCTAGGATGGAAGGAAGAAATAAAAGGCGCCTCTATGAAAGAGAAACAAAACTCACCCAGACAATGACTCCGTGGGTGCCGTGATCTTGTACACTGAGCCCTGAGATTGTGAGCAACAAATCTCTGTTGTTCACGAGCCACTCACACTACGGTATTTTGTTGTATTATCCAGAACAGAACAAGACAATAGGGTAAAGGTGAAATCAGTTATAGTTCCTCACATCGTGTAGTTAAGAGGCTGGGGGTGGTGTTGCACACCTGTAATCCCAGCACTGGGGAGGCTGAGGCAGGAGGATCGTTGCAAGTTTGAGACCAGCCTGGGCTACAAAGTAAGCTCAAGGCCAGCCTGAACTGCAAAGCGAGACCCTGTCTCAAAAAGATGAAGAAAAAAAAAAAAGAAAGAAAGAAAAACTATGAAACACACTATGAATTTTTAGAAGCAAATTATAGAACATAAAGTGAACCCATATGGGAAAAAAATGTGTATAGACAACCGTATGTGTATTTGGTATTGAGCATGGAACTCGGGACCTGACGCTTGCCAGGCAGGCGCTGGGCCGCTGAGCTGTGTACCCCCTAGCCTATACATTCTCACACATTTTTCTCTAGGAGATCAGATTTTGGAGTTACCTTTGGCTGGTGGAATTAATTATCGGGAAATGACTAAACGAGGTTACTGTTTATTTTATGCACCCTATGATGTTTAAAATCTGGTCAAGAAGCAAAAATAAAATAAAATAAATAAACTTTTTGGAAGCCCATATCTTTCTTATAATATCAAAAAATCTGAATGTTAAGACAATAAGTTAAAAATGATTTATTACACATCTGGACAATAGAATGTTAAGTAGTCATTAAAAATGGGATGACAGACCCACACATATTGACCTCAAAGTATAGTCACAACTTATATGCCTATGAAAAGAAGGGCAGGTTACTGAATAAAACATGAAGGGCGATCCCATTCTTATGAAACTTTGTATCTGCTGAGAGAAGAAAATCAGCTATCTGGAAAGACGTTCATCAAATATTAACAGTAGCGGTCTCTAGGTAGTGGTACTTTTGTGATATTTGCCTTCTTCTTCACACTTTGTCATACAATTTTTATGAGCGTGTACCCTTTTTGTAAATCAGAAAAAAATCAAAACTCTATTTCCATTCTGAATGTTTTACTGTTCACTCAAAGAGAAGAATAAAGAAGTTCCACAGGATGAATAAAAAGAAATTTCTTCCTGGTTCCCAAGAGTATCGTTCAGGTCAACACAAGTAAATATTACAACCGAGAACCTTCGGATTTCGGATTTTCTGACTTGATGTTTTAGCCCTGGTTTTGCTAACGTCACTAAGAATAGAATCTCAAACCCTCCCGACTCCGTGCAAGTTCATCCCTAATCGATCTATTCTGAAATGATCTATTTTCTTTTTTTCTTTTTGAAATAATATATTTTCAAACGTTGGACCAGGGAAGTAGGTCAGCAACTGACTGCATGCTTAGCAGGCATGAGAACTGAGGGTCTGGTCCCCAGCATCAAGAGAAAAAAAAAGTAATATCAAATGCAATCATGGACATTTTTCTAAATTTAGGTATTTTTAATTTTTCATTTGTCTTTTAAGCACTATGTTTAATGCTTTTAAATAAAAGTACTTCCTTGACCTACTATTAGCGCTACATTAATATGCAGGTTTATTCTCCCAATTTTGTCCCAACGGCAGTAATTATTTCAAAGTTCACCTAAGATTCACTCCCTTATCAGTCTTTCCAATAATTCTCACCACAGAAAATGGCAGTTTTATCCGCCTTTCGACAGAGATTTAAGAGACCAAGAACTATCATGAATTCTCACCTGACAAAGAGTTTATTGCATTTTTCTGAATATACTACAGGATGTTTATTAGTAGATGATGAAGTATTTATAACCAGTAATTAAAACTAAGCAGCTCTGGTGTCATAAATGTAGAGTCACAGAGACAGTACTATTCCTTTTTATTGTTTATTTGCCCTTTTTTATTTGCTCTTCCTTTAATCTAATACAGAAACTCCTTTACTAATGGGCCAAGGCATTTCTCTCAAATCTGAAGTTGAACAAAATTGTTTTTTGCAAAGAAGATTCAGGAAAAGCACCTAAAGTCACTACAAGAAGATTTTTAAAGCAACAGTACAAGGACCCAGAATGTGTGTATGCTGCTTGTAGAAATAAATGTAAACTGCCTTCAAAAAAATAACAAGTCAATTCCCCACATAGAGAAACCTTGAAATCAACAGTATTTACCCTAAAGAACTAATCGTGAATGTGTACGAAGTGATGGCTACCAGGCTATCCAAACACTGGGGATAGGTTTTAAAACTTGTCCAAACCATAAAACATTTTGCAGCTATCAAAGTCTTGTAGCCAGATAGGGTGACGCAAACCTATTATCTCAGTAGGCTCAGGCCACCTGTTACCATGGTAGGCTGAAGCAAGAAGATCACAAGTTCTCAAGGTGTACCTGGGCAACTTAGTGAAACTCTGTCTCAAAAGAAAATTTAAAAGGACTCAGTAGTAAAGTGTTTGCCTAGTATGTGGGAATTCCAAGGTTCAATCTCCAGTTTTGAAAAACAAATTGTATTATAAATGAATAATGCCTAATTGGACATGGCTATAATCTCAGCACTTGGGAGGCTGAGGCAGAAAGATGGCCTCAAATTTAAGGCAGGCTTGGGCTACATAGCAAGACCCTGTCTCAAAAAAAAACAAAAACAAAAAAAAAATGCCAGGCATGGTGGTACGTACCTATAATCCCAGCATTTGGGAAGCTGAGGCAGGAGGACCACCACAAGTTTGAAGCCAGCTGGACTAAGGCCTGTCTGAAATACATGGCAGAACCTTTCAAAAAAAGAAAGAATAATTAATTATAAGGGGAAATGAAGGACAAGCAGTTTACAAACAGTATGTACAATATGATTTCAATTTAAAGTTGTAACTGAAAATATATAAACCAAATATTAATCATTATTGGAGTGCTTTGTTTTGCTTTGCTCTGCTTTTTGAGACAGGGTCTCACTCTGTAATTCAGGCTGGTCTTAAATTCATTGTGTAGCTGAGGCTGGCCCCAAACTCACGATGATCCTGCCTCAGCCTTCTGAGTGCTGGGATTACAGGACAGCACCACCATGCCTGCCCCAAATATTAATAAAATACCAAACCATGAATGTCAGTCTCTGGCTGGTAGATTTGTGGGTGAGGTATATAATACTCTTCTATGTTCCTACTTGTATTTTTCAAATTCCTGTGATGTATTTGTATTACTTTTTTATTGTATTAACTTTATAATGGGGGAAAGTTCTTCACTGAGACACAATAAGTGGTCTTTAAATACTCATGAGTACATGAGTTCAATTTCTTTTTTTGTATATTTCTCCTGCTTTGAGAACTCTCTAAATATGCAAAATTATAACCTGGGAAGGAAAAACTTTAGGTGTAGCACAAACCAAATCACACTAGGAATTGAACAAGTAAACCAGGTATTGTCTCAAAATGTGATCACACATGTGCTCACACACACACACACACGCACACACTTGAAAACTGAGTGTGTTCATCCTGAAGTCATCTCAGAGAGATTGCTTGAAGGAGAATGGTGTAAGGACAGCCAGAGTGACTTAGCCTCACCAAGGCTAATGTATCTGAGTGTCCTAAACTCACAGCCTCTAACATCTAAAATCTATCAGGCCAGATGTGGTGGCACACACCTGTAATCCCAGCATTCAGGAAGCTGAGGCAGGAGGATCACTGTGAGTTCAAGGCCCACTGGGCTACAAAGTGAGTTCAAGGCCAGCCTGAACTGCATAAAGTTTTTCTATTTCAAAAAGGAAAAAAAAGTCATGATGGAGAAACTAGGTTTAGTGGTACACATCTGTAATCTCAGCACTCTGGGAGGCTGAGGCAGAAGGATCACAAGTTCTAGGCCAGCGATTCAGCAAGATATTGGCTCAAAAAAAAAAAAAAGGCTGGAATGTAGCTTAGTGTGAAGGCCATGTACCCAACCCCTTGAACCACCAAAAAAGATTTTTGAAAGATGAATGTAAACCAAGTACTGCCACACAGCCCTGCCTCATCCTCTGGATCTGAGGCCACTGGTTTTAGTCTGCCTGCTAGAATAAGAGGGAACATGGTCATGAGCCATGAAGAGCTTCCTGTTGCTCCAGTTTCAACAACCTGGTATCAGAAACATTCCCTCAAAGGGGCCAGGGATATAGCTCAGTGGCATAAGAACCTTCCAGAAACATTCCCTCACTGCGGGGTTAATTCTTTAGGTGTCCTTCACCTTGACCATCCAATCAGAGGGTTGCCATGTAGTTTTCGTGATGCAAAACACCAGTAAAATCAACAAAATAAGATGAAGTCGCAGACACTTCCTTCACGCTCAGCGGCTGATGAGCCAGCTGGGGAGAAAATTCCTCGCATCCTGGGACAGATTCTAGCGCCGGCCCGCGGCAGTGCCGTCCCTGGCTGAGGCCCTAATCCAGGGCGACGACACGGAGTTTCCCCACCTGCCAGCACCCCTGGGCCACAGGGCCGGGAAGGGAGAGGACTGCTAGCAACTCCTCTCTCCTGCAATGAGTGTGAAGGTTTTCTTTTTACTAAAGAAATACTAAATTCCTCCTGCAAGCTGTCGGGGGAACCGTCCCATTCGGAAGTGACCCAAAACATGTTTTGCAGCCACTTCCAAACTCTCTTCCAAATTGCTTTCTTTTCTAATTAACTCAGCCAGGACTCCCTCTGCCATCACTGGGCGGAGAGCGACATCTAGTGTATAAAGACAGAACGGCCTCATGTGCCGCGGGCGGAGGGCCTTCCAGGAGGTTGTACACAAAATTCTTAAATCCTCCCAGGCCAATTCAGTCAAAGCCAGATGGAAATCCTGGAAGTTTCACAAGACCTGGAATTAGGGAGCGTGCTTTCTCTACAGGTATTTGGGAGATTTTTGATGTTTCAAGGCATAGTTTGTCTAAGATTTGTACGGGAACAACGTAGAACCATGACCTGCTTTTTTTTTTTTTAACAGCCTTAGGGGTCAGACCCAGAGCTTTCAAACTGATCTAGATCCTCAGCTCTTTTTCATATGCTATTTTGAGGCAAGTTTTCGCGAACTTGCTAGGTTGCCCAGGCTGTGTTTGAACCTGTGATCCCCCCTGCCTCAGCCTCCTCCCCCAGTGTCAGGATTGCAGGCACACAACAGCACAGCTGGCTTCACCCTATGTTCATAAAGGAAATTGCCATTTTTGACTTTATCTGTTCTGCTCACAGAGCAAAAATAAGACATATCTGGGGCCGGGGATATAGCTCAGTGACACAAGCGCCTGCCTGGCAAACACAAGGTCCTGAGTTCAATTACCAAAACAAACAAACGAAAAAAATGTTACACACACTCATCCCATCATTCTAACCAGGCGTGGTGGCGCACACCTGTAATCCCAGCACTTGGGAGGCTGAGGCAGGAGGATCGTTGTGAGATTGAAACCAGCCTGGGCTACAAAACGAGCTCAAGTCCAACCTGAACTGCAGAGTGAGACCCTGTCTCAAAAAGACAGAAAAAATAAAATAAAATTATAAAAGACATATCTGTAGCCAGGCCATATTTTCTTGCTAAAGTCAGGATTCATGATTTAAAACAGTTCTCTGTTCTCAATAAGCCATGACTAGATATAATACAGCATCACTGACCAATGGAAAAGTGGCGGCGTCCTGCCCAGGTTATTTAACTATAGTTTCCAGTTCCAAAAGCCAGAAAGTCCTTTCCTGGTTGAGTCAGTGGAACAGGATGGTGAAAGCCAGCAGCTGTTTCCAACATAGGAGCCTCTGGAAATCCTGAACTCTAAAGTTCCGGGTTGGCAGCAGCTACAGTTTTGAAGGACACTAGGTAGCTTTCCCTCAGGACAAAGCCTCGTGCCAAATTTTTAGGTGGGCTGATTTGACATTTGAGAGATCAGTTGCATTCAAGTAGCTCCAAAGAGTCTTCATCATTTTTCAATGTATTGAGATAGATGTGAGTGAATCCTGCGGAGCTCAAGCCTTGTGCCTCACTAGAAGTCACTACACTCCCAGGCACCTCAAAACCTGCTCTACTTCTTAGAGGAGGAAAGAGCAAAAGAAAAGAAAAATCGTCCTTTTCCTTTTCTTCGTTTTTCCTTTGTAGGAGGTCTCACTATCTACCCTAGGCTGGACTCGAACTTGGGATCCTCCTGCCTGAGCCTTCCGAGAAGGCTTACAGACATTCCCAAGGGTTACAGAGATGTGCCAGTATGAGTAGTTTAAGGAAAAGTTATTAATGAAAGTTGAAATCCAGTTTGGGAAGAGCCTGGGCTCATACTATGTGGGATTTCCTTTTTTGTTGTTTTTTTTGGGGGGGGGAGGGGATTTCCTATAAGAAAAATTATTTTAAAATAGGTGTCTATTTAGAACCACACAGAAATCCCAAAAACTTTTAAAGTTGAATACCATAAACATCACAATTTGGTGTGGGGGGGTCATCTTTTTAAGATAAGTTTTCACTATGTCCTTCAGGCTGGCCTTGAACTTACTTTGTAATCCAGGCTGGCCTGAAACTCACAGTTATCCTCCTGCCTCAGCCTCCTGAGTACTGGGATTACAGGTGTGAACCACTACACCCAGCTCCATCACAAAAATGTTTTTAGAAGAACTTGGTATTTTACTATCTGCCCAAGGTATGCTTTTTTCTCTCTTTGGGCTGTATATATCCTTTGCCTCTTCTGAGTATCATGAGATTTTATGAAATCTCTTTCCATAGAGAGGAAAGAATGGGACCAGGGATATAGCTCAGTGGCACAGCCCCTGCCCAGCATGCACAAGTCCTGAGTCTGATTCCCAGTACAAAAAAGAAAGAAGAATAGAATGATAACACAGCCCTTCCTCCTCTGTGACTGATCCATGCATGTTTTTATTGGTAACTTAGAAAGACTCTTTTAGGGCAGGGGCACAGCTCAATGGTGCAGCACTTGCATGGCATGCCCCAGGCTCCACCCAGCCTCCGTGCCTGCCAAAACAAAAAAGTATGTATTTATTTAGATAGATAGATAAAATGTATATATGTGCGTATGTGTACAGATAGATATAGATTTCTTTTAGCTTCACAACTCATTATTGATTCTATCTTAGTTACTTTTCTCGTTGCTGAGACAAAACACCGTACACCCAAAGTTAAAGGAGGAAAGGTTTATTTAGCTCACACTTTATAGAGGTTCCAGTTCATAATCACCCGGCTCCAAGGCAGGGTGGCACATGGCAGACAGGCATCACTGAGGAGGAACGGTTCATGGCAGCAGAACACAGCAAAGCGAGGGAGTGAGGGGCGATCACAGCTCTTCCCATCCCTGACATCTTATCCAGGCTACTCAGGGCAGGTCGCACTCATACCCCTAATCCCAGTGTCCTTGATCCTAGCACATCATGAATCAACCCCAGCATCACACACTCCAGATTCAACCACCTCGGACAAAGCCCCACCTGTGAGCACAGGAGGCATTGGGAGGGCTGGGGATGTAGCTCAGTGGCATAAGCGCCTGCCTGGAAAGTGCAAGGTCCGGAGTTCAATTCCCCGTATCAAAAAAAAAAAAAAGAGAGAGAGATGTTGGGTGGACATCTAGACACAAACCTGACAGTACCATGCAAAATGCTTAGGGTTGTGGTCGAATTTGAAATACTTCTAACAAATTTCTTAAGTCACTTTTGTCTCTCATCCCACTTATGCTTTCCCCTAATTTTCTCTTTCCTTTAATAAAATCTTGAAGCTGACTCCAGAAAATACCCTCACCTATGTCCAAAGCAAGTCTATAATTTCTCAAAAATACTGCAAGGTTCCAGCATTTGTATCCAGCTCCGCTTGTTTAAGTATCTTACTAGCCGGGTGTGGAGGCTGAGGCAAGAGGATCATTGTGAGTTCGAGACCAGCCTGGGCTACAAAGTGAGCTCAAGACCAGCCTGAAGTGCACAGCGAGACCCTGTCTCAAAAAGACAAATAAATAATAAATAAATATCTTACTAATTCCAACCTTTGTGGAAACAATGACCATGTGTACACACTGCTAGCGACAGGAGGGCCCGTCATGGAAGCTTTTGGAGCTTCAGAGTGAATCCAGTCCTGTACAGGATTTGGAGGGCCCGGCCAGACAAGCCTCTGAGTCTTCCCATGTGCAGCCCAGGAGAAAACCTGCAGCTTGTTGAAATGTGGTCAGGTTCCAAACTTTGAGAATTCTGAAAACCCCTGAAATGTTCCCTGGAAGAGGTCAGGAGTAGACACGGCCCTCGGGAACAAGCTGATGTCACTAACTGCAACAAGCCGCATCCATCAGGGTTCCGCTGGGCGGACAGAACCAGCGCAGAGAGAGAGAGCTCTGTTGCAGGGACTTAGCTTACGCAACATGGAACGACCTGGGCAAGTCCGAAAGGCACAGGGCAGGCAGCAGGCTGGAAACTGCAGAGCTTAGGGAAACCAGTGGTGCTCCTAAAGCAGCTTAGACCAGGCCTGGCTGTATCATCAAAAAAATCTCCTGTGCTCAGAGTCCACCGATTAGCAACATGAGCGTGTCTGCAAAATACCTTCTCAGCCGCACTTCAGTAAGTGCTAGAACCTGGCGGAGGGGACCATCACACGTGGATGAACAACACCACTCCGCTATGCTAGAGATTGCACTAACAAGCAGCACCCAAAGATGAAAAGCAACTGTCCTTACCCAGTTTGGGGTAGGGGAGCACAGCTAGAGACAGTGACTCTGCTGCAGGGCAGCCCCAGGGTTGGAGAATCTCTGAATAGTGTAAGAGTCGGGGATCAGCTCTGACTCCGACATTCACTCCCTCCGTGACTTCTCCCCTCCCTCCGTCATCACTGGTGAGATGAGGGTAATAACAGTACCCGTCTCCTATCTTGTGAAAATTGCAAGGGGTAAAAGGAGGCAAAGTCCTTAGAACAGTGCCAGGCACAGAGCAGGGGCTAACATCGCACTGGGCCCCACTGTTGTCACGCGCGTTGAGCCTTGAAAGTGAGCACGCTCAGCCCAATGAGAAGTGTAGGCCAGGCATAAGAGACAGCACAAGCAAAGGCACAGAAGCATAAACATTCTTGTCACGCCCGGGGGAGAGTAACACGGCACAGCCAGAGCTGGAGAGGAGAGATCACATTTGAATGGTTGGCTTCAAGGTGCTGTGAATGCTATGGAAAAGAGTCCACAATTTGTCTTGGCAGCAGGAAAAGACAATGACACTTTCCTTATTTAAATAATCATAAATAACTACCAGCCTTAGTGGTTCACACCTGTAATCCCAGCACTTGGGAAGCTGAGGCAGGAGGATTGTTGTGTGTGAGACCAGCCTGGGCTACAAAGTGAGCTGAAGGTCAGCCTGAACTGCATAGCGAGACCCTGCCTCAAAAAGACCAATGAATAAATAAATAATCATAAATAAACCAGGGGTGGTAGTGCATGCCCCTAATATAATCCCGGCACTCAGGAGGCTGAGGCAGGAGAATCCTTAGAGTTCAAGGGCAGCCTGAGATACATAGTAAGTTCTAGGCCAGCCTGAATTACATTGAAAGACCTGATCTCAAAATAAATAAATAAATAATGATAATAAGAGCCAGGCACAGTGGTACAGGCCTGTGAGCCCAGCCCTCAGGAGACTGAGGCAGGACGATGGCTGTGAATTCCAGGCCAGCCTGGGCGACATAGTGAAACCTTGCCTGAAAAAAGAA
>PVLD010011044.1:0-67326 GCA_004027595.1 Dinomys branickii | reverse complement strand
AGCCGATCTCTGTCGGGAGTCGTTGGGGGGCCGCGCCGGCTCGGGGGGGCGGGAGGGATCGAGGGGTCCGCGCTCTCAGGGCGCTAGGACCCAGCAAATTCCTCTCTCCTCTTCCGGCGGCTTTTGGGGCCCTCCGCGCGGCTCGCCCGACACGCGCGAAACGTGGGACCGCCGGGCGTCTCCGCCGCAACCAAGCCGATCTCTGTCGGGGGTCACCGGGGGGCTGTGCCGGCTAGGGAAGCGGGAGGAATCAAGGCGTCCATGCTCTCAGGGCGCTAGGGCCCCGCAAATTTTTCCGCTCCCGGCGGCGTTTGGGGCCCTCCATGCGGCTCGCCCGACACGCACGAAACGTGGGATTGCCGGGCATCTCCGCCGCTAGCAAGCCGATCTCTGTCGGGAGTCGCCAGGGGGTTGCACCGTCTCGGGAGGCGGGACCGAGGCGGCCGCGCTCCCACTGTGCCTGGACCGATCCCCGCTTCTTCCCCGCGGGGATCGTCCCCGGCTCCCAGCGTCTGGTACTTTCCCACGTCTCGCCCCGGCAGCCTGGTCCACCCTACCACATCTCCCCCGGCATCTCAGAGAAATACGCCCAGTTTAAACTTCCCAGCCGAGGTTCCGGCATGCACGCTCACCAAGTCTGTCTCGAGCTGGTGGTGTTTAATAAGGAGGTTCGCTCCCTTGCTGCTCACCCGGTCGCCATCTTCCCCGGATCTCCGATAGGTTGTTATAGGGGCTTACGGCCTCTCAAAAGAGTACCGGTTGAGTAGCCCCTGGACTACAGGCTTCAGCCTCTCTCATTCCTCAGTGAGGTGATTTGGTCTCTAGTGCAGGAAATGAGTGGAGTCCTTGAGATGAATCTGAGCCTTGGAAACTGCCTCCGCCCTCCCACCGTATGTGCGTCCACCCACAAGGCTAGGTCCACCTGTGATTCCTGGAAAGGATGACTTCCTATGGCACTAGTTGCTGGAGGAAGCAGGATTTGAGCCCAAGCCCTGGATAGTAAATCTCCTATCAACAATGGTTGTGGTGGATTGACAGCTGGTGGCCAATTTATAACCCCCAGCTGAACTGAGTCAGCGCGGTGCTGGGTGTGGGGCTCAGCGTGGTGCTGGGTGTGGGAGGCCCGCCTGGGACTGTTGCCAATAGCATAAGAGGTAGACCTGGAGAAGGAAAGGTAGAGAGGCTGCTGGGGGCTGATAGGAGCCGTCGGGAAGCTTCCCTCCCAGCTGTTAGGGAGGTGTTAGGGAGCTGTTGCTTCTCTTGGGCTATTCTGCTGGAGAACCTTGTCATGCTGGCTTTCCTGATGAACTTGGCTGTTCTCATGGGAGGAGGAGCTCGGGACCTCGTTGTTGCTGAGAATGGCTATGGTTCACTCTGGAGAAGCTCTGGTCTTAACTTTGGGGGAGCTCCGGTCCTCACTCTGAGCATCGCTTCCTGGCTCCGGAGGGGAAGATGGTGCGCTGCTCAGTCTCCTGGAGAAGCTTGTCTCATTGGCTTTCCTGATGGGAGCTTCACTGTTATCACTGGAGGAACTTCAGACCTCATGGTTGCTGAGGATGGCTGTGGTACTTTTTGGGAGCATTTCGGTTCTGAATTTGAGAGTTTCTTCTTGGCTCCAATGCAGATCCCTCATCCTGCTAGCACAGATCCTTCATCCCACTAGCACATACTTTCTAGCTTCTACTACTGACCTTTGGGTCTTCCCAGTGCAGATATGTGAATCAGGTCTGCATGAGACATTGTCATGATCTCTAGGCCTCCAGTTGGATTTGTGGGAGGCACTGTTATGGGCTCTAGATCTTCGCTGGACTCATGCAGGACATTATTGGTGGATCCAGGCCCTCAGTTGGATTTTAGGGCTTTAGTGTGTGAACAGATTTCCAGCACTCTCTTTTTGTATAGAATTCTTTGGGTAACTTATAAATAATCTTATAAAATATATGTCCTGTGTTATATTGTTCCTTTTACAAAACTCCAAATTACAACAATGATGTTGGCACTTCAGGTATCATCAGAAAGGAATGAAAAAATGTAATTCTTCCCAGTTGCTTGGCACTGGCTAACAGAAGAATCTTTGTGGGCTTCCCTGAGACACACTAGACTATAACTGTGTAGCTAGGCTCTGGTCTAAGACAGAAACCAAAAACAGAAAAATTGATGCCTATACCAGTAAGAAAACTTATGTACTTGCTTCTGACTATTAAGTCAGCCTGGGGTTCTGCTGTTTGAACAGAAATAAAGGGGACCTGAATATAGAACCTTGGGGACTGTCACTGGGGTGCCCTTAGTCGTGAAGGGGTATTGATTCTTCCAGTGGTCTCTGTGGCACATGGGAGGGTTATGCTATGCCCTTCCTATCATCTTGCAAGGGAAACAATTTAATACTGGAAGCATAATTTATAGCATTATTTTATAATAGTCACCCAAAGAGGCAAATACAAAAGAGTGCAGGGGATCTGTCCATGCACTAGAGACCAAAAGACTTGAGCTAAGGGCTGAGATACAAAGACAATGTCCTGTATCAGTCCAGCTGAAGACCTAGAGCCCACAACAAGCTCCTCATGAGTCCAACTGGAGGCCTAGAACCCATGACAATGTCTCGTGCAGGCCTGTTTCACAAATCTGGGCTGGAAAGGCCCAAAAGTGAATGGTGGAAGCTAGAAATTCTGTGCTAGTGGGATGAAGGATCTGTGCTAGCAGGCTGAGGGATCTGGATTGGAGCCAGGAAGTGATGCTCAAAGTAAGGACCAGAACTACCCCAAAGAGAACCACAGCCCCCCTCAGGAACAGTGAAAACCCAAGCCTCTCTGATAAAGCTGAGTGCGTACCAAGAAGGCCAGCATGACAAAACCCTCCGGGAGAACCAACGGCACGGTCTCCTCCTCTGTAGCCCTCCTTTTCACGTTGTTGGCAGTAACCCGCAGTCGGGCCCTCCACAGCCAGCACCACGCTGATTCAGTTCGGCTGGGTGCTACAAGTTGACCGCCGGTTGTCAGTCACCACACCTCCCATTGGGACCCCTTCCATGGGTGGAACCCTTTTTAAGATGGCTGGGATTTCTGCAATGGAAACAAAGTTTGGCCTTGTTATTTGGGCAGTCTTAGAGGGTAGCAAATAGTTCTTGATGCCTCATCTTTTTTTCTTGTTGAATTTCCATGTTCCCATTATAAAAGACTTTTATAGCCTCCTGGAGAACAATCATCCATCCTTAAATACTCTTTTCCAGGAAAGGCTGCAGATATCAAGAGTCTGTGATGGACATCAGGGTAGGGTGGTGACAAATCTGTCCTTAAGAATGGCTTTTCCATCAGGACCGTCAAGGACTCTCAGAAACCAGGGGGGAATGTTTGGTCATTGGATCCATATACCTCTGTAAAAATACACATGTGGCTTCTTTTTCTTCCCAATAATCTAGGACAGTTTGGCATAACTCACTGGCTGAACTTCTGCTGCCCTTGGGCTTTTTAAAATGAAATTAAGAGAATGTAAATAGGCTCTGTCCCCAGGGAGAGTGACTTGGTTACTTTAAGATTCTTGCTGGAACAAAATACTTGATATCCAAATCGAAGAGGGAATGGTTTATTTAGCTCAAAGTTTGTGGAGATTTCAGTCCATAACCAGCTAGCCCCAAGGCAGGGTGGAATGGGACAGGGGCAGCAGAAGACAGAAAAGGCAGCAAGAGCAAAAGAGGTAGAACCAAACCTCATTTTCTCCCTTACATGTGGGCTCCCTGCCCTCCGGTAGGTGCAGCACGCACACCTTTTCCCTGCTCTCCTCTTGCGCAGGCTCAGAATGCTTACAAAATGAGGATCCTGGCCCCCTGCTGAATCACTTAGTTAAGTTTCTAGATTTTTCAAGTTGATGCAACATTTCAACCATCAGAGTTTGATAATTCTGGGAGGGTTTAGAGGATGAACAGCCCTCCATATGGGGACCCCTTGCTCTTGTCTGCCTCATTTCTTGCATTTCTATAGGTATCATGATAGACATTTCCAGTTCTCACTGTCTTTGGAAAAATCAGGACTGCATTGGGCAGAAAACCACACAGCAGTAAGGCATTTGGATGTGCTGCCTTCCTATTTTTCAGCTAATTCCATCAAGCCTTCAAAGGTCCATCATGGAGTCATAGCAGCCATGCAGTTATAGTACAGCTTTCCTGTTCTCATATCCATATCTATCTTAGATGTGTTTTCAGTTACTTTATTTACTATCACTGATTATACTGAACTTTCTATACCAGACAAACATAACAATTTACATATTTATGTGAACTTTCACACAAGTACAGAAAAGACTCCTGAAAAGTACACTTATCTTTCTTTTAGTCCCTCACTTATGGTATGTGATTTACTGTTTACAAGACCATTGGATTTCTAGGGTGTGCTTGATTCTCTTTTGACACTACTGCTGTCATTCTTGGTTTAGTAGAGCAATTATACAAAAATAATCAGACATGAAAATGCACAAAAGAATAAAAAATATAGTCATTCAGTTGTAAAGGGAGTGAATGTTATACTCTTTTGAAATATCCTCTTGTCTCTACCCTTCCTTAATGCATAAAACAGATTCAAAGAGATATCCAGTGTTATGGTTTGTGTCTGCATGCCTCCCCAAATTCTCGTGCTTTTAGAGGGGTCACTTTTAGAGTTTATGACTGATCCATGATCCAATGCTGGAATTATGGGTGTGAGAGCTGTACCCGCACTAGGGTGGATAGTTTGCTAGGATTATGGGTGTGAGCTGTAGCCGCCCTAAGGCAGAGAGTTTAATATGTAAGGGAGAGAAAGAGGCAGCTGGCTGCCATTCCTGCCGCCATTCCTCCCTTCTTGCGCTTGTTGCTTTGCTGTGTACTACTGCCATGAACCGTTGCCCTCTGCCATGTGCCACTGTGCCTCAGAACCACCCAAGTATGGACTGAAACCTCCACAAACTGTAAGCTACATAAACCTTTCCTTCCTTCATTTTGGGTGTCAGGTATTTTGTCTCAGCAACAAGAAAAAAGTAACCAAGACATCCAGGAAATTAAAAATTCCACTGAAAGCTGGAAAATCCACTTGAACAAAACAGAAGATAGACTTTCAGACCTTGAACATAGCCACGCAGCTAGTGATCATGAAAGGAAAGAAATCTTAAAAATAAAAAAGAACAAGCAAATAACAATTCAACAGCTATACGATGAGGCAAAGAAAAGCAATATAAGGTCAATAGGCGTCCACAAAAGAGCACATGGCAACAAGAATGACACAAAAAGACTATTTTCAGAAATAATAGCAGAAAATTTCCCAAGCATGGGAAAAGAAACAGTTAAGTGAGGCATATGGAACTCCAATTTGGTTATGACCAAAATAAATCTACACCTAAATACATAATCATCAAGATCCTAGAAATTCAGCAAAGGAACAGAATACTAAAAGCTGTTGGGGAAAAGAAACAGATCACTTATGAAGGAGAACCCATCGGAATCACAGCAGATTTCTCAACATAAAACTATGAAGTTAAGAAGAGTTTGGAGTGAAGTATTTCACATCCTGAAAGGTAGCAACTTCCAATCCAGATTACTGTACACTGCAAAACTATCTTTTAAAATTGATGGAGAAAAAAGATACTTCTGTGATAAAGATAAACTGAAGAAATTCATGACCACCAAAACAATCCTACAAAAGGTACTGAAAGATATTCTACAAAGAGATAAAAATGACCACAATTTCAAGAGCAGTAATAGAAAAGAAGCACTGAACAATGTAAGAAATTAAACAGAGAGGGGGAAAGTACAGAACTAACAGCAGAAAAATAACATAACACAGTCAAATCATTTTTAACCATTATAACTATTATTGTAAATGGACTTAATTCACCAATCAAAAGAAACATACTGGCAAAGTGGATCAAGAAACAAAATCCAATATGCTCCATACAAGAACTATATTTAATTCAAAAGGAAATTCATGGACTAAAAGTCAAAGGATGGAAAACAATACGCCATGTGACAGGATCCCAGAAAAAAGCAGAAGTAGCTACTCTGTTTGCAGACAAGGTGAACTTGAAACCAATAATGATCAACAGAGATAAAGGTCACTACATTCTTGTTAGGGAAAACTGCAAGAAGAAGAGATTATTATCATAAATATATATGCAGCAAATGTAGGAGTACCCAACCACATAAGGAAATTTTAACAGACATGAAAAATCAATTAAATAATAACACAGTTGTAACAGGAGATTTTAACACCCCATTTTCACAAAGAGATAGATCAACTAGACAAAAAATCAGCAAAGACATAATAGAACTGAACCAATCCTGTGAACAAATGGACTTCATAGACCTTTACACAGTATTCCATTGCACAACATTAGAATACACATTCTTCTCAGCTGCATACAGGACATTCTCTAAAACAGACCACATTCTAGCACATAAACATGCTTAAGTAAAAGAAAAGGGGTTGAAATTATCCCATGCATATTATCAGACCATAGAGCAGTGAAATTGGAAATTAATGACAAAAGAAATCACAAAATGTCCATAAACAGCTGGAAATTAAATAACATCCTCCTGAACAACCAATGGGTCATAGAAGAAATTAAAGGAGAAATTAAATCATATGTACAATCAAATGAAATGCAAATACAAACTAGTGCAACCTGTGGGATGCAGAGAAAGCATTACTCAGAGGGAAATTTAGAGCACTGGACACCCTCATCAGGAAAACAATGAACACAAATAAACAAACTTACACTGCACTTCAAACTTCTAGTAAAAGAAAAGCAAGTCATAGTCAAAGAAAAAGAAGGAAGGAGATTATAAAGATCAGAGCAGAAATTAATGCAAGCAAGTCTGGGAAAACAATACAAAGAATTAATGAATCAAAGAGTTAGTACTTTGAAAAAATAAATAAAATTGATAAACCTCTAGCCAACTTTATCAACAAAAGGAAAGAAGAAACTCTCAGATACATGCAATAAGGAATGAAAATGGTCAAATCACTACAGACCCTGTAGAAATTAAAATCATCAATACTTACTTTGAAAATCGTTATTCTCACAGGATGAAACACAGAAGCAATGGACAGATTCCTAGATACATATGAATTGCCAAAACTTAATCAAGAAAATATAAAATTCCTGAGTAACCCAATATCACACAACAAAATAGAAAATGTAATTAAAAACTTAGCAACAAATAAAAGCCCAGGTCCTGATAGATTCACAGGTGAATTCTACAAGAAATTTAGAGAGATTTAATGCCAATTCTTCTCAAACATTTTAATGAAATACAAAGGGAAGCAACTCTCCCAACTCATTCCTGGAGGCAAGTATTAGCCTGTTACCAAAACCAGAGAAGACCCAACTAAAAAGAGGCTAGGCTCCCTAATGAACATAGAAGGAAAAATTATCAATAAAATACTAGCTAATAAAATGCAGCAAATCATCAAGGAGATAATACACTATGACCAAGTGGGATTCATCCCAAGAATGCAAAGATGGTTCAATATACACAAATCAATAAATGTGATAGATAATATCAACAAAGCCAAAGATAAGAATTACGTGATCATCTCAAAAGACGCAGAAAAAGACTTGGATAAAGTCTAAAATTAATTCATGGTAGAAACCCTACAGAAAATTGGAATAGATGGACTTCACCACAATCTGGTAAAAGCCACCTATGACAAACCAACAGCCAACATCATCCTAAATCGACAAAAACTAAAGGCTTTCACTTTAAAATCAGGAGCAAGACAAGGATGTCCACTGTTACTGCTCCTACTCAACACAGTTCTGGAAACATTAGCCAGAGGAATTAGATAAGAGAGAGAAATAAAAGCAATAAGAATAGGAAAGGAAGAAGTGAAATTATTATTATTCACAGATGACATGATTGTCTACATGGAAGATCCCCAAAATTCCACCAGAAGACTCCTAGAATTAATCAATAAATTCAGTTGCATAGCTGTATAGAAAGTCAACACTCAAAAATCAATAGCATTTCTGTATACAAAGAACAAACACAGTGTGAGTGAACCTAGAGAAACCCTCTTTTACAATAGCATCCAAAAAGTTGAAATACTTAGGAATCAATCTAACAAAAGAAGTAAAAGATCTATACAGCGGAAATTGCAGCACTTTGAAAAAAGAGATAGAAGAGGATTTCAGAAAATGGAAAGATATTCCTTGCTCATGGATAGGAAGAATCAACATTGTGAAAATGGCCATACTGCCAAAAGTGGTATAGAGATGCAATGCAATCTCAATGAAAATACCACCGGTGTACCTCACAGATCTAGAGAAAACATTCCTACAATTCATGTGGAACCAGAAGAGACCCAAAATAGCAAAGGCAATCCTGGGCAACAAAGGCAAGGCAGGAGGTATCACGATCTCTGACCTGAAATTATAGTACAAAACTACTGTGAAAAAATTAGTATGGTATTCACAAAAAACACGATGCGAAGATCGATGGAACACAGAAGAAGATGCAGCCACAACCACAAGCACACTCAGCCACCTTGTTTTTGATAAAGGACCCAAACACGTTCACTGGAAGAAAGACCGTCTCTTTAAAAAATGGTGCCGGGAAAACTGGCTTTCCACATGCGAAAGACTAATACTAGAGCCATGCCTATCACCATGCACCAAAATAAATTTAAAATGGCTTAAAATTCTAAATATTAAAACAGAAACATAAGATCTACTTCAAAGTACCAATAAGTGGGATCTCATCTTATTGAAAACTTTTGCATCAAATCACCAACAGGGTGAACAGAAAACCCTCGAATTGGGAAAAATTTTAGCCAACTCTCCCTCAGACAAAGGACTTCTATCTAGGATGTATAAAGAAGTTAAAAAATCAGGCCCCCAAAATTCAAAGACCCAGTACAAAAATGAGCATCTGAGATGAATACATACTTCTCAGATAAAGAAATACCAATGGTAAATAAATATATGAATAACTGTTCAACATCATTAGTCATTCAAGAAATGCAAATTAAAACAACACTGAGATTCCATCTCACCCAAGAAAGGATGGCTATCATCAAGAAATTAACCAATAACAAATGCTGGAGGGGCTGTGGGGAAATAGGAACTCTTCTCCACTGCTAGTAGGAGTGTAGGCTGGTGAAACCACTGTGCATATCAGTTTGGACATTCCTCAGCAAACTAGGTCTAGAGGTCCCATTCCAGCCAACTAATCCCCTGCTGGGTATTTTCCCAAAAGATCTGGAAACATCATATTACAGCGATATATGTGCACCCATGTTCCTAACGGCACAATTTGTAATTGCTAAATTGCTAAATTGTGGAAGCAACCCAAATGTCCATCCACTGATGATTTGATTAAAAAAAAATTGTGGTACTTTTATATAATGGAGTATTACTCAGATATAAAGAAAGAGAAACCCGAGGCTTTTATAGGTAAATGGTCACAACTAGAGACCATACCCATAAGTGAAATAAAGAAGACCTGCATGTGTAAGCAACGTATTGTCTCACTACTGTAAGAACCTGAAAGAGTGAATAAGATTAGGAGGTATGATAGACCTTGTGAAATGAAAGGAAAATGCTCAAAAGTAAGGAACAACTGGGGCGTGGGAAAGGAGCAGGGTAAGAAGGGAAAATTATATATGTATGTATATACAGGATAGCTAACAGTTGTTCTATTTCTTTACTCAAAGGAACAGTTAATGATTACTTGTTTGATCATTATTGCATGTCTCTATTTGTTTTCCTGAGAAACCACTTTGAAGATATCAATTGTAATACAATGACCATTGTTAAATTCTTACCACTTTGTAACTCTGTATTGTTTGTATTGTTCTTACGCTATTTTTTAAATGGATGCCTGTTTGTTAATATGCTTTCTTCCTTTATTCATAAAATATTAAAAAAGTAAACCTCAAAAACGGAAAAAGGGTGAATAAAAGGAGAAAGGCTGAAGCTAATAACACTGAGTTAAAAGAGCAACACAAAAATGAATTGACCAGACTTACTTCTATAAAAAGATAAGACTGATAAATCCATAGTCAAAGTAGTAAAAGGAAATGGAAAGAAAATTCTAGTTAGTAAAATTGGAGATGGAAAAGGTGATGTTCACAGAGAAAAGATACATCAGGATAAATTTCAGAGATTAAGAAAAGTGGCTAAATTTCTAGATACGTGTGACTGAGAAAATGAAACAAAGATGATAAAATAAACAGACCAATAGCAAGACACCAGAGTGGATGAGCAATAAATTGTCTCATATAACAAAAATCCAGAACCAAATGGATTCCCTGTTGAATTTTCCTGGACCTTCAAATAACACTAAACAATAATTTTCCTCAATGTAATCCTTAAATTGGAACAGAAAGGTGGACTGCCATAGTCATTTCATGAGGCCAATATCACCATGATACCAAAGCTCAGTAAGGCATAATGCAGAAAGAAAACTGCATGCCCATATCCATGATGAAAGAAAATGTAAAATTCATGGTAAAATGCTTGTAAACTGAATTTTAAAATGCATGGAAAATGTCATACATTATGATCAAATAGTTGTTATTTCTGGGATGTATGGATGTGGTTTTTGTTATTATTTCAACATGTGTAAAACAATAAACGCAATACTCAATATAAATAGAATCAACTGATACAGAAAAGAAGACAAATTGCAACATACCGTTACGATAAAAAGCCACAAAGTAAGCAATGAAAGATCCTACCTCAGTATAAGCAAGGCTGTATGCGGTGAACAGATAGGCGGCATAATTCCGAGTGCACGCGGTATGGAAGGACCCCACTGACCTGAGAGAGGGCTCCGTTGCTTCCACATCTACTTCATATGCTAATTAAAATTTCAGCCAGAACCACTAGCCAATAGGAGAAACAACTTTAAAAATTACAAATATAAAGGGAAGAAATTGTAGCTTACCTGAATACAATATGATTCTGTACTTACAAGACTCTAAAATAATCCACCAGGAAATCTTTAGAGTTAATATAAAAATTCAATAAAGTATCAGGATCAAAAATCAGTATTAATGTATGTGTAGATTTTCTATAAATCATTGATGAAGTATCTTAGAAAACAATCAGGAAAAAATTCTATTCAAAATAGCTTCAGAGCCATAAAATACAAGAAATCAACCTAATCATGCGTAAAAAAGTACTCAATGAAGCACATGATAGAACTTGACAATGATGCTCCACACTGAAATGTCTCCAACGCGCAGGCACTAGAATTACTATTGTTAAAATGGCCGTGTAACCAAAAGCAATGACAGATATAAAGCAATCCACATCAACATTTTAAAGATATTTGTCACAGAAATAGAAAAAATAATGCCTGCATTTGATATTGAAATACAAAATATCCAGAAAAGCCAAAGGAATTCTGAGCAAAAATCTCAGGGAGGTATCCATCAAAATTTCTGACTTCAAACTATACTACAAAGTCATAGTAACAAAATCACTATTATACTGGCACAAAAATAGAAGTTTGATGGAGACCACTATGAAGCAGTCCTGAGCAGGACTTGAGTTAACCAACTGGCTTTTCATGTTTACTTGTAGTCTGTCCGAGGCCTAGGCTCCTTGTCTGGAGATGGGCAGTGGACTCATAGTAAGTGAACCTCTGTGAGTCACTAATCCCTACTGAGGCCTGTAATGGCAGATGAAGATGGAAAGCCTCAAAGGACAAGAAAAGATCGCAACCAAGGACACAAAGATCCAATCTCAACTAGATAAAGATTATAGCCTGAGGCATCTCACTCCTGAGTGGATTAATTTAATACCTGATTTAGGAAAGTCCTTGATTAGTTCCACCCTTCTTGAGTATTCTCCTCCCTTCTTTTGATTACTAAATAAGCACAGGTCACCCAGAGAAGATCATGGTCTTAGCCCTGAGAAAAATCTCAAACTCCTTGGGAGGGCTTTGATACTCCTGGAGCCCTGAGATCATTCCATTTGCCTCTTTATTTAGCCTTTGCCTTGCATTTGTTTGGGAGACTGTGGACCTGGTCAGCCCACAATAACTAAGCGATATTATCAACCCAATAGAAGTGAATAGAGAATGTACAAAAATACCTCCATGACTACAGTCATCTGTCCTTGCCAATGTGGACAGTATGTATTGAGAAAACAGCCTCTTTAACAATGGTTCTGGTAAAACTGGTATTATACATATAATGCTGACCTTTAAATAATTATGTTAAGAAAGAAAAATCAGAACACAACATAAAATACTATTAGAAACAAATTTTGTATGTACGATTCAGTATATAAATTATTTTCTGAAACGTGAGTAATTGGGTAAAAGATCACATAATATGATGTCATGAAACATCTTGGGTATATGCTCATAAATGGGATAGCCGCATAAAATGAAATTTCTTTGTATAGATTTTTGAGGAATCGCCATACTGATGTCTATAGTCATTATACTAGTTTATATTCCCAGCAGCAGTGCAGTGGGATAGCTTTCCAAACCACAATCTCACCAGCATATGTCATTTTCTTTGTTTTGAGTTCTTGATGACAGCTATTCATTCTTGAGTTAGATCAAATTTCACTGTAGCTTTGATCTGCATTTCTTTAAGGGTTCAACATTTTTTCATAAACTTACTGGATCTTCACACTTCTTTGGAGAAGTGTCTGGTCATCATGAAGGCCCGCTTAGAACTTGTGTGATACCACACGCATGTTCACGGAAGAGCAGTAAAACTGACAAGAGCTGAGCCTTGGAAGCAGCCTACATGCCCAGCACCAGGCGGGTAAAGAAACTGCGGTATATACACAGTGGAGCACCGCTCTGCCACAAAGAATAAATCTCAGTCCTTTTGGGGAAATGGACGCACCTTGAGAGCATAGCATTTAGTGCAATAATTTGTCACGGAAGTTTAACTGTCGCTGGTTTTATTTCATATTAGAAACCCGATGACAGATAATTAAAAGATTAAATGTAACAGAGATGATAGAGAACAAGAACATAGATTTTGTAGTGATTCAAAGGGCACTTAGGGGTGGGGGAAGACGGAGAGGAAGATTAAGATTAAGATACGATGTATGCATACCAACGCCCACAATGACTATATTCATCCTCGCAAACCTGTATTGATGAAAAATTTAAAACAACTAAAAGATGAACTGAAAATCATGACTGTTCTGTTTAGTGAAAAAGAAATATTATAAAATCTTATAGCATACACAAACGTTTGCTAAGTTTTCAAGTGGATGTTTCTTCTGAATTTTAAACACTATTGTTATTAATTTATTGAAAATGGAACCCCAGTCATATGGTCATGAGTCTGTAATTTGATTATTTCATGCACGTGTTAAAAATTTAAATTTTGCACTGTGAACACTATATTGAGAACTTAATTTTTCTGTGATATTAATATTTTATTAATATTTTATTCATAAATAAACTTATTTTCATTAAATATGATATTTTATAGATAAGGTTTATTGTCAATTTTCTGGTAATTTGAGACATCATTTCTGAAAAAGTTCATCAAATAAATTTAAAAAGTGAAAGAAAATAATAATTAACATTCTAAAAGTTCTCCAAAGTTTGCTATTTTTACATGTTTCTGCCATTAGACATAGATTTGCAGAATCACTCTGTGTGCCCGTCCCGAAGGTCTAAGGGACTCTCACACAGGCCACCTCTAGATGTTTCCTTCTTACTTTCCAAGTACAAACAGCCAGGAATAGAGAGATCATGGGAGGTAGGGAGCCCTTTTTTAAATGAGAAGGGGAACAGGAGGTGGGGGTTGAGGGAAGACAATGCAAGGAAAAACTGGAAAAATAACTTTTCCAAATAGGAGATCAAGAGCTGGAAAAAGCGGGGAGGGACTGGAAGGGAAAGGGACAAAATGTGTTAATCTGTGTTATGCACATGTGCAAACTTCCCTTAATAAGAAAAATTATAAACTGCAAAAATGGACTAATAAAATACATAATAAAAACTTTAAAAACAATACAAAGTACTTCCCACCAGCATTTCTGTGGGAGATAAATCAACCTCTATAACGCATGTTTTGAATTAGGGAAAAGGAATCTACAAAACAGGACAAAAATGTAGTAAGAAACTAATAATAATACACCCAAAATGCATTTAGCAAAATGTTTGTCATCGTTTCAACCTGACGGCCCGTGAAATCACTGTCCTCTAATCCAGACAGGGACTTCTGTTTAATACGAGGTTCCCGCTTGTTTCAGTGTTAGAGGAACCCACGTCACTATCAGCACAGGTGCTGAGCTGACCTCAGGGCTGCAGGACCCACACGGGTGAGCGCTTCCCGACTCTACAGAGAGTGCGCGGGCTCCTGGCACGCACCGCATAAGACTGCATGGGAGGTGCGGGGTGGACTCAGCCCGGCAGCCTGCGCTCATCTTCCCGGCTTCTGCTGCGGATCCTGCGTCTCCAGCAGGGCAAGCAGGGCGAGGCCAGTTCTGAGACAGCTCACAGTCCGACAAGAAACACCATTGTACAGTGCATAAGATAGAAATGACCCTTGTGCACCGATGCCCTTTCTGGAAAAAATAAAAAATCAGGAAGAACCTAAGTGACCTCAGATCGTCAGGGATTGATGTTCCAACCACAAAGCATAGTCCACTTTGTGATTTCAAAGTTTTGCTACATACCAAAAAGACAAACATTAATAACATTAGTATTCATATATTGTTTCTTCCAATTGTTAAACTGAGATCTGAGATATAATAGAATGTACAACTTCAGCTGATGCATAAGTTTCCTTGCATCCTGTCCAGTACATCCTAAACCTATTTGCCACCTAAAAGCTAAAGGCTGTACCCGTGTACTTTTTTCTGGTATTCAGATCATCATGGGTGAAGTATGTGCCTGCAGGTGCAGATAGGTGGAAAACAAAAAGTTGCTACTTGAACATAGACATGGATTTGATCCAGGAACAATGGAGAGCCTGGCTTCCACTCTCACATTTAAATATGGAGTTACCTGAAACTTGTCCCTGAATTTCCCTTTGTATTTCTTTTCTTCTGATAGTTCCATATCTACTTTTGTTGCTTTGAACTGGCTCTCTTCTGCATATTGTTAACTGTACCAAGATTGTAGGGCTGGTGAAGACTGCACTTGGTGCTTAAGTGCTGAAAATTGAATCATGATGGACACAAATACCAGCCCCTCATTCCACCCAGGAAAAGTATCTTGTACAGTTATGCAAAAGCACTGCTTTCTTTTGAGTTCAGTGCCACAGGAGTTGTAGGGGGAAATGTGTATACTGAGGAGGGTGCTGTAAAGGACACACCATGCTGAGGGCTGTGCTGTGGAGTTGGGAAAGACTGTGCTCAGCAAACCATTGCACAGTCAAGAGAGGGCGGTGGGTCCCTGTGCCTCCACCAGCCTCTGGGAGCTGGGAGACCTCGGATCCCAGAGCCCCAGTAACACTGTGCTGCCTCTGAAGACGTCAGCTTATTTGCAGGGGCACAAATCTGGGATAACTATAGATCCTGATCTGCTGATGTTTCTTCTACAGAGTAAGAGCACATTTTATTAAAATTTGAAGTCTGCACTTATATTAGGTAGCTTTATGGTTTGTGTTTTTTTTTCTTTTGGGGCTTCAGGACTAATAGAGTGTCTCTTGTACAAAGTACCGTGACACGCATGCTAATATATGTTATGTGGTAAAAGAACAAAAACAAAGCCTCAGTAAAACAAACTAGTGACCTTTGGAAGTTGGCCCATAGTAATAAAGAAAATAACTTGACAGTAAGTTGTTTGCTTCCTATTTTCATTGGTTAATTTGTTGTTTTACTGTGTGTAGAAGATAGCCTTTTCCTACAAAAATGACACAAGAAAGTATATATTTAAAAAGACAGAAATATAAAATTGCTTCTATTATTATTTCTAAAATCATATATCTTTATATATTGCATTTTTCTGAAAACTTTAGGAAGGTTCTTACCTCTAAACTCCTCAGTATTGGAATTTTCCAATATGATTGGAGAGGTTGAAAATATCAATTCAATGTAGGTATGACAAATGACTGCTGAAAATTAAATGTAACGACACAAATTTCACTTAGGAGCAGCAAAGAAACCAAAATTAGGATGACATTCTGTAAGTTATAACATGAAGAACATGCTCGAATGGAAAAGACATTCTTTTACAGTGCTCTAACATTGGGGCTTATGGGACAGCGTTGATGATGTGGGTTTCTCAGTCTATTCTGGCAAGAGGGCTGGAGGCAGAATATCCTGTACAGCTGATTTTATGCCTTTTTCCCTTCCTATTCTGACCCTCAGCGTGAGGAGAAAAGAGAAAGAATGACCCAAATCCCTGTGGTTGTCCTTAGACCCTGTGAAGAAAAACTTTCTTTTCCTGATGCTCTGCTTTGATTTTCTTTCCTGAAAAATATTTAACCACCGATCCCATGAAGGGCTGAGTCCTTGGGAACTCTGAGACACTGCAGGGAAGATGGCTTCTGTCACAACAATGAACCCCAATCCTCGTTTGCATTAGAATCCACTCTCTGGGTGCCTAAAGCTCTTATTTTGTTTAACAGCAGGGTAGAGGCTGGTACACTGGCTCCAAATGCTGTTCATGCAGAGTGAAGGATTTCACATTTCTCACCACAGAAGAAACTCAGTAGAAACCCAAGGAATCATCCAGAAGCTGCTCACATGGCCGATTATTTGCCGTACAAATTCTTCAAGCTGGCGGATTTCTTCAAAAATTGTTGCTTCTCTGCGTATGAGGAATAGATAGAAGCTTGGGAGACAATGTGCTTCCTGGACCAGGTGCTCCAGGGCTCATCCCAGGAGTGTAGCAAGCAGAGCACCAGGCTGAGAATATCTTTATTCTGCACAGCCGGTTCAGAGTGAGCACCGCAAAACAAGTGAGATACAGCGGTGCTAGTTTTGGGAGACTTTCCTCAGAGAGGTAGAAGTACTCTGTGTTTTTGTTACTACTATTTGTACATAAAATTTTTCTATAGATGGTAGAAATTGTGAGAAAATATAATTTAAGCAATTGACATTCACTTGCTATAGTAAAAATAGAATTAAACCTGGCGGCTGCTCCGCAGTGGGCCCTGGCGGCTGCTCCGCTGTGGGCCCCGCGGCTGCTCCACTGTGGGCCCCACGGCTGCTCCACTGTGGGCCATGCGGCTGCTCCGCAGTGGGCCCTGAGGCTGCTCCACTGTGGGCCCCACGGCTGCTCCACAGTGGGCCCCGCGGCTGCTCCACTGAGGGCCCCGCGGCTGCTCCGCTGTGGGCCATGCGGCTGCTCCGCAGTGGGCCCTGCAGCTGCTCTGCAGTGGGCCCTGGTGGCTGCTCCACTGTGGGCCCCATGGCTGCTCTGCAGTGGGCCCCGCGGCTGCTCTGCAGTGGGCCCCGCGGCTGCTCTGCTGTGGGCCCCGCAGCTGCTCCGCAGTGGGCCCTGGTGGCTGCTCCGCAGTGGGCCCCGCAGATGCCCCGCAGTGGGCCCCGCGGCTGCTCTGCTGAGGGCCCCGCTGAGGGCACCTCACGGACTGGACCCACCCCCACCCATAGCACAGCAACAGGGCAGAGCCAGACGGTCCACTGTGAGCATAGGTGCTTTTCCACCTCCGACCATGGCAGTTTGTATACACCCATGTATGTTATAGTATAGTCTGAGGCAGCTATATCTCTTCCCAAGCCGAGAGTCCAGGGGTATAGATAAACCCAGGAGTACAGTTATTATCACAGGGAAGATGACTGATTGAGTGGTAGGGCAACAGAGATGAGGGAGGAGAAAAACTGAATGATCAAAATGGGCCATCATCTGTGTAACTGAGTAACAAAGGTGAAGGTAACATTATGCAGGACAGCATTCAGAGCTAATTCCCTTCTGTGTTCTCTATAATTCTGTATTTCCTCAATCATTTTTGTATTAACAGAAGTGAAGATAACTTTATATTATACAGCATCCAGTGCAAATTCCTTACTATCTTCTCTATAATTTGGTATTTCCTTTAACGTTTTTGTGTTAACTAAGATGAAGATAACATTATGTAATACAACATCCAGTGGTAATTCCCTACTATATTCTGTATAATTTTGTATTTTCTGTATTGTTTATGGCTTATTCTGGTTCATACGTCTCCATTCTTTTGTCTTTAAAATAAAATTAAAAAAAAAGAAAAAAAATAGAATTAAAAATGGCTATGAAAATGACCACTTTTTCTAATGAGGGATCTAATGGATAGCTTTCATTTTTGTTTGTGAAATTATATCTATTCCTTTAAAATAATTCTAGGACTGTGTGCTTAGCAAGGACTCAGAAGAGAGAGATGAACAGTGAAACATTAGCTCTTAGATAAGAAATTAGGACTTGGTGTATAGACCTTGTTGCCATTAGATCGGAGGCCAGAGCCGCGTCTGTGAAAATCATGGCGCAGCATTGTACAGAGCACACATGGTGGGTAACTTCCGATGGAGACACAGGAGGAGCAGGGGAGGGGTGCGCTGAAGAAGCCTGCATGGAGAAGCAGGAGCACAGGGGCAGAGCCAGAGTGACCACCGCCCCGGGGGGACGGCGTAGATCAGACAGAGGCTTCCAGTGAGGGACTCACAGGCAACCAGTAATAACTATCGCTGGATTTGCACTTCCTACGTATATGCACGAATGTCCCATGCAGCTCAAACTTCCTGAAGCATAATACATTCAACCCCGCGTACAAGCCATTGGTTCATATGGTATCACCTACATAGTCAATTTCTGGTTCGAATCCAATCTTTATTTAACATTTGATTTCATGTACCCGTGGTCAGTTACACAGAGTACTTTCCTTTGCTTGTGTACTCTCCCTCCCTTTTCTCTGCAGGGAAGACTATTGCTACCGCCGTCCACTGTCCTGCTTGGGCGGGGGGATTCTAGCCCACTCAGCAGCTCAGCTAGAGACCCACCTGCATCATGGTGGCCTCTTCCTTCTCAACTGTTTCTTGGCTGGCGTAATGAAGACTCCCCCCTGGTAATACTGTTTCTCCTGAAAACAAGGAAGAAAATTCAGTTAGTGGGGGTTCACAGATTGAAACCTTGTGTTCATTATGAAAATGGTAATATGTTTGGTGGCTATGTAATGTTTTTTGAAATATGAAAGTTGTACAAAAACTGGCTCTAAAGAATTATCAAAGTAACCATTTTGCCTGGTGTTTCCCATAAACTCTGTAATCTCAGTATTTTTAACTCAGTTTTCTGATCTCTCCCCTTCTTCCTTCATTTCTATGCCCTGGTTTTCTCACCTTCTTATGAGTTACTATTTGAACTACAAACACTAAAAGTAGCCAAAACAACAAAACTATATAATTTTCTCTACTATTTCAGGTAAATACGATCCTGCATATATAACTATATCTACTTGTTCAATCTCTTTCCCGTGGGCATGAACTGATATACTTTCTTTAAATATATAGTATATTAAAAATCATGTATTTTTTTAATTATGCAGAATACTGCCAAATGGATCCTGAACTCAAAATGCATTTTTTCTTATTTTCACAAGTAAGAGCACTATATTTTAGGAAGTTCTAAGTAATGGATTGTATTAAAAACCAAAGGGAACTACAGTGACTGGCACCAAACCAAAGATGGGGAAGTCTGAAGTATTCATATGATGGTCTGGAAGATACAAGACAGGCTTTTGAAAATGGGAAATGAAGGGGCCAGGAGGGGATAAAAAGAACTGCTCGAATGTGCGTGTTTCACAAGCACTGGGCCACGTTCTCGTGGAGGTCCTTTGTTGTTCTACATCCCGGGCCCTCATCTGAGATATAACAGTCCAGGACAGAAAAGAGGACTTGTGCTCTTTGTTAAACTCATCTTTCTAAATATAAACACCTACATGAGAAATCTTCAAGAAAGTGTTTCTAGTTGCTGGGGTTTCTGAAAAGTTAATACATTGGAGTTTTTCCCTCTCTGGCATGACTTTACTTTAACTCTTTTCAATCCACTCACTTCAGTGCAAAACTATTCTCATTTCTTGGGTATTTGCAGTGTGCTCAGTGAACAATGCCCATAGACTAGACACTGTAAAAAACAAGAAATCAGAGATCTCCAGCCACATAAAAATGATTTATCTCTGGTGTTTAAATTATTAAAAATGAAGTGTATCAAGAGATGTTTTTAAAATGTCAATATTTGAAAACCAATATTTCATAAAACTATTTCTTCTTGTTTCAAAATTTTGCTGATATCTTTTAAAATACATATTACTATAAATTATTTGAAAATCTGCTGTTAAGTTTTTCTTGTTTACATTATAGTATAGTTCAATCATTGGAGGATGTCTTGTTTTGGGGAAGAGACAAGAGGCAAAACACTTACACATTCCTGGAATAGCTGAAAAGAGCCGTGTCAATGAATGTTGACCACACTGTTGCCTTTCTGTGTGGGTCCTGGAGGATGGTGTAGCATCTGGCACTTTCGAGACAGGTAGGAGGGGAGGCCATGCTCTGGGATAGGCCCAGGGTTGACACAAGCGGCAGGAGGAGGGACCCTGATTAAACAAAAGAACAACACCCAGGATACTCTGGTTAGCAGGTCATCAGAAGCGATCATGCCAAGGGAAGGCTTGCCTCTCACCATCGCCTCCAAGATAGGGCTGGACGCTGTAAGCGCTCAGATAAAGAAGAACCGGCACCTTCCACTGTGTCGCCATAGGTGAGTTACATTCTCATAGCCTGAGAGTTGGGTAACTCCTGCAGTTTCGTATTACTCCCACAAGGGCCTCTACACCATGATAATGCTCAAAAATTAAATTAATGCTGACTCAAGACATTTAAAGCATTCTTTTAAAATAGCTTAACATCTTGGGAATTTCTGGAGCTTCTCAGCAATCAGAATTACCAGGAATTTAAAACTCTTTAGCTTATTCACATTAATTTCATCTAAAACAGTGAGAGGAGAGCACTGCATTTCACCCATGTGTTTCATCTTTATGCTTGACAAGAATAAACATAAGAACGTTTTGCTCCTGATATTGGGTATGAGGAAATTCTATCATAAAAATGATGTTACATTCTGGATCTGCTGATTCACCATGATAACACTATGCATTTGCTCCACATTTTGCAAAAAACATTAGATATTTTTCTAAATTTAAGCTTTACAATAAAATGGAAGATAGACTGCATTTTCATACTAATTATCAAATATGTCGAAACTCAAGTTTGAGAGATGTTGCATGATTTTCCAGAGACTTACCGGGGGAAGGGGCAGAACAACAGTGCTGTGGATTTTGCGCTTCACCTTCTCACATCCTGCACAGCTCTGGGCTCTCGGTCTGTGTCTGTGCAGCAGGGACCACTTCTGTGATCATAGGGCACGCAGTTTGCAGTGGTTACTGCCATTCTAGGGAAGAACAATATTACATTGTGTTGCGGGATGACAGGGGCCCTTGTGAGAAACACTGTGCACACTTTATTTGCTCTACGCATCTCCCACATTAAAAAGCTTTGTCAAGCGGTTTGATTGATAGGATGTTTCAGTAGACGGAAAGATAAGAACCTCCAGCTTAATATTTTAGTAACAAAAGAAAAGAACAGTGCACAGATTCAAAATTAAAGTGATCTCTTACTTCAATGACACTACCTCAGAAGAATTTCTGCTACAAAAACATTACTATCAGGGGCTGAGTTTCACAGATCCTTTCAAAAATACATATGAAATTCTCCAAGATAAAACTGCTTAACTATTATACATGTATGAAAATATCTAAACAAAATATTTACAAAAACTAGCATACCTGAAATTACTTGCTATAGTATATAACTAAATATCATTTTAGTTGCAAAATTAAAACAGTGGGATATAAATTATTTCATAGATTTTATCTTTGCAAAATAGTATTACATCTAAAAATTAACTTTGTGCAAGTTAAAGAAATAAAATATTGACCAGTGCATATGTTTCACACATGTGTAAATGAAATGTGTTTTGTGGACAAAAATTGAGATGGATGGTCTGGGAGACTCTTAATCTGGCACAGGTGCTTTATCTGCGAGCACACATCGCTACAGAAGCACAGTCAGACTTTTTGCTGTCTAAGAGAACATGAAATACACAAATGTTTCTGGTGTTTATGTCATACAAACTTTATAGTTTTTACTAATTTATTTTTAATTCAAAAGTCTTTTAGGGAGTCAAGGTGACTAGTGAAGACTAGACTGCTCATTTTGAGACGTATTTTGGCTTAAATGAAACAAAGAAAGCAGCATAACCTGCGTATTTGCAAATATTATCTGAATTGTGACCCCGGAACTGAAAGTTCCATTAGGTTGACACAAGCTGACTAAATAAAAGGACTAAACAACTGAGTTTTGTCTCCCCAAGTTGTGAGCAATTGAATCCACTGGTTCTTTTGTTTCAGAGAATCTCACAGAATTACAGCTTTTTGTGCTAAACTCCTGTTCTGGGATCTGTCCTGTGCACTGGAGAATGTTTTCAGCACCGTGTGATGTACCCAAGAGACCCACACTTCAGCCTGTCTGTGCCTCCACAACCTCCGCTCACGCGATGCGCAAGTTCTGTAGCTATTATCAGATGACCAAAAGTAGAAAAACCCACCACTAGCCCACTGAATCACTCTGTTACGAAGTGTTCCATTCCTTTCCAGAGAAATAATCAGATGCTTCTTCCAGACCTCACAAACCTGAAGCCTCTTGCCACTAACCGGAAGTACACATTAACCCACACAGGAGTGTGGGTGAAGCCAACAGCTTCCTGAGGTGCTGCGCATACCTTTCTCCTTGAGGTCCATGGTGGTTAACACAATAGAAATCGCACTTCACTAGTGTGTGGTGCAAGGTCACCTGCAAGGTCAGATGCTGGTTTCTAAACTTTGACTTTTGCATGAGTGCAGTTAATCAAGCATTCTTCTTCCTTTTCCAGTCTTCTAATTTTATCATCATGATTACCCCTATAATGCATATTTATGAAGTAAAACTCATTTATCATATACTTCTACTCCATATTCCACCAGTTTTACCTTAATAATCGGATATGCTGTTTCTCTTTATCAAACTGTGCCCTTAAGTTAAAACTATATAAAAATTCACTAAGAAAGCTTTTTCTGCTTTTATTTAGAAAATTCCAATAGTTCACAATTTTTCATCTGACAGTTTTTAAATGAAATGAGAGATAACGATTGATTTCTGCCAAGATGCTCACAAAACAGGAAGAATGAGTTTAAAGTTCTCTGCCATAGTTAATCCATTTGCCCTTTGACCCAGGAAAGACCAGGGTTCCTGAGGCTTTGAAGCTCACTGGCGTTGATTCTCGATTTTCTCCATGTTGAACATGCAAGTGGTCTAGGGAGGAATATGGGCAGCCTGAAGGAATTGTGATGCTTAGAAAATCAAGGTGCCACTCTGTACTGATCTAGTTCATAAAGCCCTATCTGTGTGGAAACACTGCTAAATTTCTTTTCTGAAATGCTAGTTTTTACATAAACAAATGATTCAGATTGAGAAGTAGGACATGATCTCCAGAAAAAATGATGCCTCGGGTTCAATTCTACATATATGTCACTCTGAAATACATTTTTCTATTAGAATTTGTCTAAAACATCTTTGCTATGACATAACAATTTCTTTCTGATTTATTCATCAAATAATTTCTTTGATATAATCTATAATTTTATACTCGAGGAACATAGTGATAAAAGGATAACAATGGAATTATATTCTATGGTTGGTAGAGAGGAAGAAAATGGACGTAGAAATAAGAACTAATTCCAAATTGGAATGAACTACTTGCCCAAAACAATTAAAACCAACATAACTGATTTCTTTTGAATGGCAAGAGGAAATGCAGTTTCAAGGTAATAAGGAAGCCTTCTGCAGACAGGCAGCCCCAGAACCCTGGGTCATGCTGCTCATAGTAACATCAATATTATTTAGGCTTTTCAAAAGGCAATCTAGCAAAAACATTTTTGGACAAGTTTAGTATTAAGTATATTCATGTTGTGTTTTTCATGGTTTTTATCTGGAAGTCAAGCAAAGTACTCAAGTAAAATTATTACTGAAACTATATTGTTAAGGTTTCTCTGGAGAAGCAGTATCAATATAATATATATTCAACACACACAGCTACAGACACACACAGAAACACACACACGACCCAGAAAACCCAATAGCTGCTCTACACAAAAATTTATGATTCACAAAACAAGACAGATGAAAGAAGCAATACTACCCCAATATCAAACCCTGGAACGTACCTGAAGAGTCCCTAGTATGAGACTGAGTGAGGTAGCTGAGGGAACTGTAGCTTCAAAACAGCTGCAGAGACCTTCTTCCCATTTTATTCTACTTGAGCCACAAGACCGTTGGAGGGGTTATGTTAGTTCTTCCCATCAGTATGTTTGACATTGATTATTCCTCAAGCACAGTAAAAACTTTGAAACTTAAGTTTTCATGTGAAGTGATTCATAGTAAAATTAATAATATTGGATTTTTATCCAGTGGCTCACAAGAATTTTCTGGTTCCATGAAATCCTAATGCCATGGGGGTCAATATATCCAATGGAAGAGGTAACATTCTGCAAACATCTAGACTTCAAGTGGCATTTTTGTGTGTAATAGTATTAATATTACTCACAAGTGCATATATCGTTCTTTATTTCTAAATTCACTGTTTATGCTATGATATGACAAAATATAATGACAGGGTTTGAAAATTTTTCCAATTCTTCCATTTCAATTAAAACTGAGAAAACTTCTTCCCATACTGTACTCCCCACACACTGTGTTCAATACGCTCTAATTCTGTCCTGCAAACTTTCCTCCTCAGGCATTCAAGTGAAAAACTCTGCTCCATTTTGACTCTAGGAGCCAATGAGAAGCTCAGAACCCAAGACCACAGGGCTCTCGGAACACGAGGCTCTACGCTTGTTGGGAGGGAGAAACAGCACAGTTGTTTGTTTCGTACATTCAGTATTAAATGAACCTACAAACATCTGAGTTTACGTAAGCCTCGCTAAAAAGTACCACCATGTGTGCGTTTAGGAGTCTGAGCTGCAAACAGCAAAGAGCAGAGTGGAGAAGGAGGGTGCTCAGGGCAGAGGGGCGATGGGGTCCAACGGCCACAGGAGAAGTCTGGGACTCGGCCGCCTCTACTCCCTGACTCAGGTGACAGCTGGTGAGCTTTCACCCACGCTCGACAGCTTCCGTGTTCTTGTTTCTGGATTGTATCCATGTCGCACTTTACACTAGAGCTGTTTTTCCACTAGAGAAGCCATGCTGATTTGACTTCATCTCTGTTTCCTTCAGAATGAGGAGGACAGTGCCAGGACGTTATAAGGAGAAACCTCAGAGCTTCATGTGAATCAGTCCCAGGAGCTTAGGAAACCAAGAGGCTGCTTCATGCCAAACAAGGGACACAAAGTGGCACTTGCATAAATGTTATGTGATAGGATCTCCTGCACAGAATGGAAGTCTGGATGCATGGGTTCTAAATGATAATTCAACTTTGAAATTCATCACTTCAAATTCAAACACCATCACCATCTCATTTCCTTAAAAACATTTTCATTTAAATTAAATTTATTTTGACAAATACATAAGAACAAAAATTTTACAGGGTTTGGATAGCCTGTGTTAGCTTGATATACATACACACTGAGTAATGTTTAAGTGTGTTTAGACATATGTATATTTTGAAATTTTTTTTATGGTACAAACTTTCTACTTTCTTACAGCTTTTTAAAATATATAGTGCATTATGTTTCCTACAATCACCATAATGTACAGGAACAGAAGAACTTTTTGCTCCTAAATGCATAGTGTTGTTTATTAATTGAGTTCCCCTGTCCTTAAGCCCTGGTCTCACAGAACTAGTGACCCCCATAGTGTCCAGGTCTTTTATGGAAAAACCATGCTTAGATTTAGATGATTAGATCATGTGGGCTTTAACGTTTCATTCCTGGCCTGTTTCACAGAAAGGAATGATCTGAGATTCAAAGATGTCAGAGATGAAATAAATTTCATATTTCTACCTGACCAGGAGCCTGCTTTGTATATGAACTACATTTTCTTTTTCTACTTGTTCATTCATAGTCACTTAGCTATTTCCAGTTGTTAGTTAACATGCACAGTAAACAGTAAGCATAGGAATGTTCTTTGCATGCTAACTTTGTTTCCTCTGGTACGTGCCCTGGAGGGGACTCCTGCTGTTCATAGTCCCGTGTTTGATGTGAACTGCCATGCTGTTTCTGCAGTGGCTGTACTAGGTTATGTTCTCACCTACAGTATGCAGTAGTTTCCTTTTTCCTGCATCATCAACAACACACATTACATTTTGTCTTTTAATAATAGCCATTCTTAAGGTAAAATGTGATGTTTCCACATTGGTTTGATTTCCACTACCCAGAAAATTAGTGATTTCAGCCATCTTACTGTATGTTTGTCCACTATCGATAGAAAAGTTTTTTGTTCAATTGCTAATTTTTAACTTTGGTTATTTGTTTTATGTTACTGACTTTTTGTTTTACTTTATTTTTTAAATTTATTTTAAAAATAAAAGAAGGAAAACATATTAACAAGCAGACATCCATTTACAAAATAGCATAAGAACAATACAGACAAAATGGTAGGAAATTAACAATGGTTGTTGTATTATGTATTGATATCTTCAAATTTGTTTGTCAGGAAAGCAAATAGTGGCATGCCATACTGATCAAACAAGCATCATTAACTGTTCCTTTCAGCAAAGCAATAGAAGACAGTGGTATAACTGTTAGCTCTCCTGTATACACATACATACATAATTCCCCCTTCTTTCCCTTCTCCTTCCCCACAAGTTACTGACTTTTTAAAGATTCTTACATATCCTTTGTGTTGACCCCCTGGTTAACTATATAGCTTGCGCATATACTGCTCCATCTCTAGTTTATCTCTTTGCTGATGTTTCCTTTCCTATGCAAAAGATTTTTCCTTTGATGGGCCATCATTCACATTTTTGCTTATATTTCCTGTCCTTTTAGGTAACTTCCAAAAATTCTCTGCTCATTCCATTATCCACAAAAATTTATCCAATATTTCTACCTATAATTTCATAACTGAGAGCCTTGCATTTATATTTAAATTAATGTTATATTAACATTTAAGAAAACATACAGGATTATTCTAACATTTTGGCAAATAAATATTAAATTCCTCCAATTCAATAAAAACAGATTGTGCAGTCTCCAATTTATGTTCTTCACATCTTTGCCCAATTAGTTGGTTGTGTAAAACTTCCCAAACCTTCAGCAATCAAAATTGCTCAGCATATTTTGTAATCAAAGCATTGAGTGAGCCCAAGGCATTTTCTGATCCTGCGGAAATCAGATGAATAATTGCTTTTGTTCATACTCCTCTACACAGATTTGTTTGTAAATTATAAGTATTTTTCAAAAAAGAAGCTACAATGTAACTCAAATGATAGTATAAAATGATGAGAATAAGCAGTATATAAAATAATAACTCAGAGGTAGTGGATACGTTTTGTCATTTTTGGAGTTAAGAGTGAACGCTGTGCAGCGCCAAAGCTTTCAGGAAAGTTAATCAGTGCAGCTCCAGCCGAGGAGGGAGTAATGCCACACGCGCGTCACACACGAAGAGCGGGATGCAGAGAGGCTCCATAGTCGCTCAAGAACACACATGACAGGCACAGCTGGGCGTTAACCTGGCAGTCTGAGTGCACTTCAGGACTCTGCTTCACGAGTCTAACCTTCTTCCACATAAAAATTGGTCCCCTCTTATCTAAATACATTTTCTTGCCTTAGTGGAAATTCAATACAGAAACTCATGCACGTGAAGCAAGTGCTAAACAGCTGAGTTCAACTGCAGCCTTTCCTTTTTGTGTTTGTTTCTCATGAGACACAATCTGACAATCTGTCCCAGAAAGGCCTTGAAGTAAAGATCGACCTGCATCAACCTTCCAAGTAGCTGTGAATAAAAAGCATGCACCACCAAACATGATGTTTCTGCACTGAGAATAACAGTTTCTAACTCAGTTGTTTATAGCTGTTATGCATTTGAGATAATTTCTATACACTTAGTTTTACTATATCTAGCAAATAAAAACATATTTTATCTGTATATACATTATTAGAGTGTAGATACTGAACTGTAACTTTATGTTCAGCAACTATGTGTAGCAAAACATGGTTAAAATTAATTACAACTTTAATGTGTCCCATTCATTAAATACTATGATCCCATAATCATGAATAGTAAGACTAATGACATTTTTATGCCTGGTCTCTATTCTGACTGTCAAAATAATGGCCTGGTTTCTTATATGACTTCAACTCAAGAAGCTGATTTAGTCACATAATGGGCATTTACTATGGTAGCAAGCACCTCATTGACTGCTTCAGCTACATTTCATTGTTTGAGTTACCTCCTGGCTACATCTGCTGAGTACTCAGGTAAGCGAGAGGTAAAAGACAGTTGCTATATGTCTGTGATGCCCAACTGATATAGGAACACGTTCCACTTATTCACTCTGCAAAATTACAAAATGCTATTTAAAGTATACAGATTTTGTCTTTAAGGGTATTAAAATATGACCTTGGGAGGTACAAGAAAAAGCTAATCTCAAGAAAGACATTTTTTATGTCAAGAAAAAGTAAACACAAGCAAAGACAGTACAGTTGCTAGCAGCTAAACTGCCACAATAATTATGCAAAGCTGAAGAAGAGAAAAATGTGAGAGGGAGAATGTGGGGTACAGACTTTGGGAGCCAGCACAGCAGGAGTGATTCCAGAGAAAAGAGGGGGCTCATCTAAAAAAATAAGTCATTTAAATTTTTAGCTCAGCTCATTTGCTTTCATAACAGAAATTTTACCACAATCATACAGATGTTTGTTTTAACAATAAGAAAGAATAATTTCTGAAACTACATCCATTCTTTGTACGCTGTGACTGACTTTCTGGATTCATTTTTAAAGTAGTATATCACACTTCCTAGATTATCTAAACCAATTCACAGACCTCATATAGCATAGCATATACTTCATTTAAAATTCAGTATAATCAAGTTTACATATATAATTAGAATCACCGTGGATACTATTAAATTTGCTTAAACTTGGAAAAAATGACTTGGTCATGGTATATATTTTGCATTGAGTTGTTAGTCATGGTTGTTAGTATCAATCTCATGCTTGTTGCATCTTATTTCAGGGAATAGTCTGTAGTTTTCTCTTTTGTTGAGCCCTCATTTCGTCTTTCATAAAAGTATTGCTGGTTATATTGACTGAATTTGGAAGCATTTATTAGCTTTCATGTACAAGGAAAAATTTAAAAATATTGCTATTAGTTCACATTTAATTCTGCTAAAGTTCAGCAATAAATCTACAGTGTTCTCAGTTTTTTATTACCTGGTAGAGTTTTGATTAAGGCATTAATTACATTGACTGTTATTGATCTGCCGGGGGCTTTATATGCTGTTGGCTCAAGTTTTATAAACCATGTGTGTTTAATAATTTATCTACTACTTCCATGTCCTCTTGTTTCTAGAAAAATATTGAAATTATTTTCTAGCAATCCTTTCAATTTAGGTTCTTCTCTGTTTTTTCATTTTTAATATTATTGATATAGATCTTGTGTCACCTTTTTCCTTGCGATTTATATTAACCTTAATTTAAATGCTTTAATTCTAAATAACAGTGTTATTCATATAAACTCTCAAATATTGGTAAGTCACAGCAGGTCCTCACCAATCATTTTGAATAAGATTTAACTGTACTTGATATCTGGCTGACAGTCATTTTTATGCCTTCTTGTTCTCATGAAAATCAACCCTCTTCTTTCTCCATCCAATTCCTTTATTACCCACTGAATGTGAGAACTGATGTAAGGAAGATCGGTGGTAATCTTTTAGATGTTTTCAGCATAACAGCTGCTATAAAACCTACTGACAAATACATTTATTTAAACATTATATGTGTGTAAAAACCTGATTTATTGCAAATACAACAAATGAGTTTCATTACTCATTTAAAGTAAATATTGTAATCCAAGCACAGCGATGCATGCTTGTAGTTGCAGTACTTAAGACATTACGACAGGAGGATTCTACAAGTTCTAGGCCAGCCTGGGCTACATAGTGAGTTCAAGGCCATCCTAGAACTACATAGTGAGAGCCTTGTCTTAAAAATTGAAAAAAGAAAAGAAAATTCTAATAAGAAGATTAAGTCTAAGTAAAAGATTAAGTTTGAATATTATTAAAGACAAAAATGAAGCAGTTGGTAATTCTGTCAGCAGAGATGCATCCTGGTCTAGAATTAGCTGTAAGTGCTTCACAGACCTGTATCTGACTATTCTTTCATCAGGACTCCGGTTTTTTCATCCAGATGATGAGAGTTTTCCATACACCTTTATCTAAATATTGGCCTTTCTGTACTATGCAGGTAATCTGTCCAAAATTTAAAAATCATAGCAACTATGTCGAAAATTCTATCTCAAATATCTAGTTGCAAGAGCCAGAAATGAGATTTTAGTGCAGAAAAATGTCCAAACAATTCTTGCTTTCTTAATACTATATTAACAGTTATGTTGAAGCAAAGCTAATTTATATGTTAACTCTTTATGTAATTCCAGTAAAGATATTAATGTTATCATTTTTACTGAAAATCAAGTTTCTTGAGGAATTTAGGAGTATGATCATTCATTTTACTGTGAAATTGTTCAGTTCTCTTCTATGTGTTCAGTGTGATGTGCAGTGCAGAACTGCATGTGTTGTCCGCACCTTCTGCACCACACGCAGCCAGGCATCAGCTGCCAGGAGCTCATGAGCAGCTTTTTAGTTACTTTGGAGGACGACATACATCAGAACAGAAGAGAAGTAAGGCACAGTGAAAACCCTCACCTTTTCTCTCCTCCAAGTAACTGGATTAAGAAATCTTATACCAGGAAAGGTTGAGACAACTCAATGCATGCAAACAGTGTGTTTAAACTCATTTTCTTAGAATGAATTTTTCTTGATATGGTTAATGAGTTCCAGGGATGGAGGAGATTCTCAGTCTTTGACTTCATATGGGTAAAATTGGAAAGAAATTATGCATAAAATAATAGCTTTCTTTCCTTCACATTTTCCTTCAGCTAGAAATCGAACTTTATACCAGAATCTAACAGATCTTTTAAAAAAGTAACCTGTTCTCTAAAGTGTTGCACAGAGTACAGAAAAGTCTTGTATTTAAACAAATAATTCCATTTCAATGTAAGTAATATACTGAGCAATATGCAGTAAGATAATAAAAATAAGATATCCATTACAATTTTCATTAGTCATTATAAATATAAAATGTGATTGAAATATGGTGAGTGTTTAAGTTAAAAATTCTTTGCAAAAATGACAATCAATACTATAATGGTACTTCCATTGATGAACTTCGTCTGCTCCACAATCCTAGGGGCGAGGGCTGTGCTTCTGTTCCTGGAGGGAAGCTGGCTGTGGTACTGTTCCTCAGTCAGAGAGGAGCTCGGAAGCTGAAACAAAACTTTGCTGAATGCTTCTGCTCATGAATCAATTTATTAATGAAAAGCAGTGTTTCTGAACTGAGGTATGACTGTAATTCCCCTCAAAGTGCTCTCCCTCAATTTGCAGACATTTATTATACTATTCTGGCCATTTATTCACATAGTTCTGAAAGCCTGTTTCATGAATACTTTTACCAGGTATGTTTAAGAAAATATTTTGAGAATTGCTGCTCAATGCCATCCAGAGGAAAGGCAGGATCCTAAAACATTAAGGTGTCTCTTCACCCAACGTTTACAACAATTTTTTTATTTTAAAGAGAAAAAAACTAACAAAACAACAATTAAGACAAAAACAAAACAACACAAAAACAACAAAAAAGATACAGGACCTCAAAACAAAATGATAGGAATTAACAGTGGTTGTTACACTACATACTATTATCTTCAACGAAGTTGCTCAGGCCACCGGATGTAATTATGCAAGGTTGATCAAACAATCAGAGACAGTAACAAGTAATACAGAAAGAATATTGAAAACAATACAGAGCTTCACCATACAAGATGGTGTTCAACCAATGGTTTTTATATTGCTTATTGTGGTCTTCAGATCAGTCATTCTGATTACCAGATACAAGCAAGCAAAACTGGTGAAGAAAAAAAATGTAAGCATTAACTTCCTTTCAATAAACCACAGACATCGGCAATACATCTGTCCTAGCTATCCTTGTATAGACACACACACACACACACACACACACACACACACACACACACGTGTACATAATATACATATATATATATATACATACATACATACATACATACATATACATATATTTAATTTTAAAGGAACAGAAAAACTATGCGATTTCTGATTCTTCCCCAAGGCCAAAATGACTGTGAGGACAATTATGGTCAACTGGAGACAGCATGCAGGAAGCTCAGAGGAGTATACTGGGGAAAACTAGGTATTTTTAGTTAGGGGAGGCAAATGCTCACCGACATGAAGAATCAACTGGAAAAAGAAATCTCCTAGGTTGGCTCAAACACCAGGGTAATTGAAAAAAAGTAACAAGGACACTGCTGATCTGCAACACCCCTGCTCCTCTATCCCTGCACAAGCCACCTTAAGAAAGCGAGCACTTCAGAGGCCACTCTCCAGGTACCTCCTCCCTGAATGCTCCCTCTGTTCAGGGAAAAGAAGCCCACTCTGGGAGGAAACTGCAGGAGGGCCCAAGGAGCCTTGCGCACAGTGCGGGGCCCCGGGGGAGGAAGGCAGGGAGCCCCTCTGTAACAGGCACTGCTTCTCCCCATCGCCTCCTGAACACCACGCATCTCTGCGTCTCTGCACTTTGTCCTCACTGCTAATGGCCCAGGATCAGTAAAGAAAGCTCCCATCCCGAAGCAGAAACCAGCCAACCCCCTGATTCCCAGGAGCGCAGAGCTCTCTGGAAGGGGCCACAGACTGCAGCCCTGAGCCACAGCAGAGCCATCCTGAGACGTCATCTGCAGCTGTGCCCAGCAACTGTAGAGGCTGAAACAGCTCCTACTCCTGTCCACAACAGGGTATCTTCCTGAGTCTTATTATCTACTTTTCTTGCTTTTAATTTGTTTATATTTTACATTTCTCATATAACAGAAACAATGCAATATTGAAACTTTTGTGTCTGATTTATTTTACTTAAGAATGTGGCCTGAAGGGACACTCACCTTTTACAAATGACCTCAATTTATCCTTCTTTATTGCAAAGTAGTATGCCATTATATATTAATACTACATTTTATTCATTTATACTTTCTTTTTTATTCATTTCTTAATTTTTTTTTTTCGGTACCGGGGATCAAACTCAGGACCTTGCACTTGCCAGGCAGGTGCTTATTCCACCGAGCTATATCCCCAGCCCCATTTCTTAAATATTTTATTGAGTGCCAGCAACAGTACTGAGTCCATAGGTACAGAAAAATGAAACATAGCCTTTTTCTGAAGTAATAAAACAATCCAGAGGGAACAAAAGAAACTGGAGTTTCTATCAGCACTTAATCTCATGCAGGGGGCTGGACAGGAAGAACTGTGGACAGGAACGGGTCCACCTGCTCAGAAATTCATGATAGAGTCTCTAAATACCTAAACTTTAACTGCAAAGATTCAGGGAAAGCTAAGAAATAACCAGGCCATGAGGGAGAAAAATGTTTTAAGACACAAAAATTTTGACTGCAAGTGTATTTTTAACCTCAGGATCAGCATAATGGCTGAGTAGTCTCAGAAAAGTTGTCACTTTTTAGCCAGAGTCCAGATGCCACTCTGTTGCCTATTGAAAGATGATAGTTAAACTGAAGTCACCAATTCTGTTCTGCTTCCATTCTTTTTGAGTTCTTCACACTGTTTTCTTTATACATAAGTGCTCCTCTAGTTCCTATGTAAAAGAAAATATGAAAGCAAAGTCCCATAATGAGTATGAAGGAAATCCTCTTGATTTTTATAGATTTGCTCTAGTAAATTATTTAAAGTTAATTATTAAATTAATTTTTTCAGTGTATTTGGTATTCATAACATGCTTTACCCTCACATTGTACCTTGACCTGTGAGGAAACAAAGATCCCAGGAAAGTGACTCCTCTCACCCGTAGCCCTGAGAGAATCAGGAGGCTCCTGCCCCTGTGGGCCCTGCCTGGGGAAGTCTTGTGCTTTGTCCTCCCTCTCTGAGGAGCACGATAAGGCTCTCATTCCTGAGGTGCTTTCCTGACTCACGCAAGGTCAGAGCATCCTCTCTCTAAAGACGCAGACATGAATATGAGCGCGCGGGCCTTGCTAGTTCCCCCAGATAATTAGCATTCCACTGTACTTCATCCTGTGATCATCGTTCCCCAGTATTACCCTTTGTTTTCATCAAGCCTAGCACCAAAACACACAAAGTTCCCAGACATTTTGAGGCATTATTTCCTTGTAAAGTCAATACTGAAGTATATTATTGACTTATTATTAAATAATTGTGAATATTTTACTCATATTCAACTGTCTGGTGTTACAATGGCTTCATGAGTAAACCTGAGATATGTAGGAAATAAATTTCTTTATCCCTATAGTATTTCAGGTTACTGAACACAATTACCTCTAAAGTTTGAATTGGCTTGTTTATTTTTATTACTGATTTGGTTCTTACCATTTAGAATTCTAAGTTTATAGTAGTTTAATGACGTTTATAACTCCATTCTCCAGCCCTCCTTGTAGCCAGGGATCCATATGCATTGATAGTTTGTTTTTTTTTTTCCTGAGGTGGTGGAGTCTATTTTTTATCCCTTGAATATTAGCTGCCCTTGAAATTTGCTTTGGCAAATGAGATATTGTTTACTGGCAGGGCTAATTAACAAAAGAAAACAGTTATCCTATGTATTTGTTAGCTGCTTGCTTCTCTGAAATCATCAAGATAACCTGCCTTGATTATCCTACTAGAAGAAAAATCAAGTCTTGAAGGACAGGTGGTGTTGATGTCCTGGCTGGTGTCATTGTCCCGAGCAAGAGCTGGGTGAGACCCAGACATGCAGGAGCTGTGGAAAGACTAGGTCTCTCTCCCCGAATATGGCTGAGTTCACAAAAATCAGTGGCTTGGAAATCTAGAAGCTAAACAAAGGCTAATCCTCAAAACCACTGAGTAACTTGATATAAAGATAACTTTTACATGTAATTTTATTATTTCTTCAGAAACTTTTTCAATGATCCACATTTCATAGTTTAATGCCAACCAACAGTGTCTTTTAAAACTCACATTAGGTTATCACTAAATTTTTAGAAGACACTGTATGATCTCTACTGTATGATCTCTAACATATGATATAACTATAGGTAGACTTTGTAATATAGGAAAAATATAAGAAGATCATGTTGTCAGTTTGTCTAATTTACCTGGGAAGAAATTCAAAAGTTCAGAAAATTATGTTCCAGAATTAAATATAAATAACCACAGGAAAAATACTGATCATTTCCTTTTTTTAAATAAAACTTGCATAAAACAATGCTGGTTTCAAAGTTTATTGGCTATGAACTCGTTTTACTTTTACTACTTGTGAGGAAAATTTCTCATATTTCAACTCTTTAGAATAGTGCCTGCTGTCCTAGGCATGGAAATGTGTTTTTGATGTCCAGTTTAACAACAGATTGTGTATAACAACTGACTTCCCATCCATGAAGGAAAGTGACACAAATGGTTCTCGTTTTATGCATGGGAATCATATACAGGGTGCAAAGACACAGTTACACTTTACTCATGTCTTTAGTTTATTTCAAAGACAATTGGGAGGGTATAGTGAGAATTTCAGTTTAATTTTGATTGTTTTTTTTCATTCACCCTCATGTATCTGGCCTCATTCCTGCTACAGGTGCTAGAAGGTGGGGAAACTGGCTAACCTGGAAGCTGCCCTCTCCTTGGGAATAAAGGTAGAGAGACCGGGTGCAGGGGAGAAGTCCTGGGGCGTGGGTGCATCCAGCTGCTCCTGGCTACTGCAGTAACACTGATAAGCTGGGAAACTAATGGGACTGACTCCTTCTGGGTGGCGCGTCCCTCACAGGAGTTTCTCTGGCACCCAGCACTGCCCCTCCTGGGGTGTTCAGCTGTGTGATACCTTCAGGGATTCAGTGGTTCACTGTCATCTTTACCTCAATTATAAGTGATCATTTTATAGGCTGTTTTACATGATGAAATGTCACACACTAAAAATTATGGGTTCAAAGAAATTTTAATGGCTGGGAAATTTGCATTTTATGAATAAAAATATTGACATTAAAAGTGCAGAAGAGGTGTTCTCATGACTATTTAATTCTCAGTCTTATGGAAACAAAACTGGAAGAAAATACACCCTCGTTCTCTGTAGTGGATTTATCCTGTTGTATTACTTTATTTTATTTTATTTTATTTTATTTATTTTTTATTTTTATTTTTTTTTGGCGGTACTGGGGATCGAACTCAGGACTCTGTGCTTGCTAGACAGGCGCTTATTCCACTGAGCTATATCCCCAGCCCTGTTGTATTACTTTAATGAAACCTATTTTTTTGCTTAAACATGATAAAAACCAGATCATCAATACCTAATTTGAGAAACTGCATTCTAAAAACAATGGAAAACACTATTTTTTTGCTTAAACATGATAAAAACCAGATCATCAATACCTAATTTGAGAAACTGCATTCTAAAAAAAATGGAAAACACACATGAAGTGGACAGACTCCTGGATGCATGTGAACCACCAAAGCTGAATCAAGAAGACATAAAAATTCTAAAATGCCCCATATCAGTCAATGAAATAAAAAAATGTAACTGAAATCCTATCAACAAAAACAAGTCCAGGTGCTCACTGAGTTCTACAAGAAATTTAAAGAGCTACTACCACTGTTCCTCAAGGTCTTCAATTAAAGAGAAATGAAAGCAACACTCCCAAATTCATTCCTGGAGGCAAACATTACCCTGATTCCAAAACCAGAAAAGGACCAACCAAAAAGGAAAACTAAAGAACATAGATGCAAAAGTCCTTAATAAGACACTAGCAAACTGAATGCAGCAAATCCTCAAGAAGATTATACACTATGACCAAGTAGGATTCATTCCAGATATGCAAGGTTAGTTCAAGATATGCAAATCAGTAAATGTAATACACCAATTAACAGAGCCAAAGACAAAATCACATGATCATCTCAGTAGCTGAAGAAAAAGCATTTGACAAATCCAACACCCATTCATGAGAAAAACTCTACAGAAAATTGAAATGAATTTTTTTCTCACTCTGATAAAAGGTATCTATGACAAGCCAACAGCCAACATCATATTAAATGGTCAAAAACTCAAACTGTTTATTCAGGAATAAGACAAGGAGCAAAACAAGAATGTCCACTATGCCCATTTGTATTTAATATAGTTCTGTAGACATTAACCAAAGGAATTAGACAAGACAAAGAACAGGAATAAGGACAGGAATTGAAAAAGTTAAAGTATCATAATTTTCTGCTTTCATGAGACTCTACATAGAGTGAAAACTTCACCAAAAAAGCCTATATATTTAATAACCAAATTCAGTATTGTAGCTGGATACAAATTCAACACTCAAAAATCAATAGTATCCCTATGCAAAACCAACCAATTCACTGAGAGAAAATTAAGGAAACCACATCCTTCACAATAGCATCCCAAAAAACAACTTACCTAAAAAAGGAAGTAAAAAGGTGTATACACTGAAAATTACAATTCTCATAAAAAGATCAAAGAGAGTATCAGAAAATGGAAATATATCTCTTGCTCATGAGTAGGAAGAATCGGTATTAGTGAAAATGGCCGTACTTCCACAATTGTTATACAGATTTAATGCAATCCAGGCCAAAATATCATTAGCATACTTCACAGAAAGAGTTCACGACGGGCCGGTCAGCACGGGGACGTCTATGATAGCACCCCGCCATCGGTGACGTCAGAAGCTTCCCTTTTCTTTGCCCCTCCATCCAGTTCCAACCTTTGTCAGAGAAATGGAGACGGTGAGAATGAGGGAGGATTCTTGCAGGCACTGACTGCGTCTGCGTTCCCTGCTGTGTCCCTTGAGCCACCGTAGAGGGGGAGAAGAGTATGATGTGATTGAATATGGGCTGGACTTGGACCTTGATCGAGCTGGAGTTTTGGACCCGCACTGAATAGAACATACTGAGAGTTTCCAAGGTGATGCTAAGGAGATGCACATACAGGGGAACATGGTAGAGTCAGGAATCAGAGGAACCTAAAGCCAGTTTGCGTTTGTGTCCTAGTAGCATTTAGAGGGTGCAGGAAATCCATGTTATTTGGAAGCACAGAACTTAACAAAACTTGTGCCATCGTCCAAACATTCTGGAAGTTATGTCATAGGTTATAAAAGCCTTTCCTAAAAAACTCTTAAAAGTCATTCTTTGATCTAGAATTACTATCCTGACTCATCATAGTTTAATATATATCCTTGTGACTCATGTTAGTTCAGTGATTCTAAAATAGTTTGTCTGAATTGGACAGCTAGTTTCTATTTTTTTAACAAATTTTCTATCAGAGATTTTTAACTGTGATGAGATTTTCTTTATGTTACATGAAGAAAAAAGTCTGACAAATAACTTTTTAAGATTTTGACAATGCTAAAAATGAGGTTTAATATTTTTATGAAGAGACACCCTAAAATTACTTTCAAGCATGCCTTAAAAAGCTATGAATACAAAGTGATCATTCCAAAGAAAGAATCATTATGAATCATCTTAGACAAGGAAGTGACAGATGAAGCTTCGGCAGCTGCTGTCTGAGGACTCTTGGCACTTGAGGAACTGCAGAAGAGCGGTGATTCTCTTTGCATCACTGAATAGGCAGTGGAGTGTGTTGTAAAAAGCAAACAGGCGAGTTTGTCCTTCAAATGATTTATATACTTGCAGTCCGGGCCACAAAGCATAGTCCACATTTTCTGTGATTTCAGTATCGAACTAGGCAACAAAAAGACAATCATTTGTGAATAATATTATTAATATTTCTATTCTTATTCAATTTAGATTTAGGAGTTTAAATTTTTTGGGAATTTCAGGAACTTTAGATATGGGAAATAATAGAAATAGGAAACTTTAGCCAAAGTTTAAGTTTCATGCATGCTTTCCAATGCATCTTAAATCTATTTGTCATCTAATAGCTAGAAGCAGAACACAGGCACTATTTTTCTGACATTCAAGTGATCATGGGTGACGTACGTTCCTGCAGGAGTAGACAGGTGGAGATCCACAAGTTGCTTCTTGAACTCAGACATGAACCAAGGAATAGATTGGATCAAGGAATGTTTAGAGGCTGGCTTTCATTTTTGTGATTAACAAAATTTTACATTTCCAGAAACTTATCCCTGATATTCCATTTGTATTGCACTTCATCTGGTAGTTCAGCATTTATTTGTTGCTTTGAACTGAAATTTTGCATTTTGTATCTGTACCAAGATTATAGAGATGGTGACTATTGCACTTAGTGCTTTAATGTGCTGTTACTCGTCATGACAAAAATATCAGAAGCTCTTATTCTACCAAGTAAACACATCCCAAATTTCCACGTGAAATAGTTGTTTTCTTTTGAGTATCTGGGTAGGTGTTAAGAATGTGTATACCCAGGGTCCTGGCAACAACTCACATGATACAGGATGTGCTGTGGAGTGGAGCAAGACTGTGCTCAGTAAAGTGCTGCACAGAGAAGAGAGAGGGCAGCAGGTCCCTGTGTCCTCCACTGGCCTCTGCCAGGTAGGAGACCTCAGATCCCAGAGCCACAGTAACGCTGTGCTGCCTCTGAAGATGTCAGCTCATTTCCAGAGCTACAGGGTACAAGTCACAAATAACTGTAGACCCTGATCTGCTGAACTTTCTCCCACAGAGTGTACAGAATGTATTTTATTGAAATCTGAAGCATGCATGTTTATATTTTATCTTGGTTCTTATTTTTAATTGACTTTTGGAGCTCACTGAGCCTTACAAAAATACTTCCTGAAAATGTACAATGATGTGGGCAAAAAAACCGTAAAATCAATCATAATAGAACAAATTAATGACTTCGGGCAGCTGCTTCACATAAATAAAGAGAATAACTTGAAATGACTGTATTTGTTTCCTATGATCTTTGGTTGATATATTCTTTCTACTTGTGTTGGAGATAGACTTTTCATATAAAAATGACAAAAGATAATGTACCTATTCAAATACCAGAAATATAAAACTGCTTATGTTTTTTCTAAAGTCATTCAGAATTTATATCCTCTTTTTTTTCTGAGACTGTCAGAAGGGGTTTATGTTTTATCTCACTGTTAAAATTTTAACTAAATTAAATATTAGTTAACTATATAAATGGGGATACATATTTAAAAGAACAGTTCAATCTGGGTAGAGTAAATTATTTCTGAAGATTAAATGCATGAAATAAATATTCATTTAGAAGCCACAAAGAAATCAGAACTTAGGAAGACATTTCATAAACTATAATCCAAGGAACATTCCAGGATAGGACAGCACTGGCGCTGTGGCTCCCTCAGGCTGCTCTGTCCAGGGATGTAGGGGTAGAATATCCCCTATGATTTGGGTATTTTTCCTTTCCAACACTAATCCTCTTGTGTGAGGAGAAAGGAGAAAGAATAGGGCCAAAATTCCTGTAGTTTCCCTGAGAGCCTTTGAAGAAAACATTTCTCTCACAGATGCTGCGCTCTGATTTTCTTTCCTGAAAAAATGGTTAACCACTGCCTGGAGGAGCATGTCCTCCTCTGGGACTTCGAAACAGTACAGAGAAGATGGCCTCTGTCACACCAGGAAACGTTAACACTCTTACTTTAGAATTTGCACTGTGGTTGTCTAGGGCTCTTAATTTTGTTTAACAGAGTAGAAGATGAATCAGTGGACATCACTGTTGTTCAGGCAAGGTGAGGGATTCAAAACATTTCCCTCCACAGAAGGAAACTCATTATTAGAAAACCAAGGAAGCCTTGAATGTCTGCTCACCTGGCTGGCTATCTTCCTTGTCACGTCTTGAATTTGGTAGTTTTCTTCAGCAATAATCTCTGCTTGGAGTGTGAGAGAACGATTGAATTTCGGCAGGTGCTGTGCTTCCTCTGCCAGGTATGTCAGGGGTTCATTCCAGGAATGCAGCAAGCGAATCACCATATTCATAATATCTTTATGCTATGCAGGCAGTTTAAAGCAATAACATTAAAGTGATTGAGATGCAGCTGGGCTATTTTCAGTACATATGGCATCTGCTCATGGAAGACGAATATGTATGTTTGTTATTCCTGTGTGTATGTAAATTTTTACTGTAGATGATATGAATTGGAACTAAAATATAATTTCAGCTATTGGTCTACACTGTGCTACAGTAAAACAAACAAACAAAGGCACAAAGTGGCTATGGAAATGACTGCTTTTCCTCCTGAGAGCTCTAATGGATACCATTTGACTTGTTTTTCCACTTGAAATTCTGCTTGTTTACAAAGAATTAGCTTTTTGTTCTTGAGGTGGATTCAGAAGAGACGGTAACAGAAAACAGAACCAGAGCATATTTAAGTGATTAGGGCTTGATGTGTGGGCTGGGTTGTCATCATAACAGAGGACAGAATTGGCATCTGCGAGATACGTGATATAACGCCGGACAGAACATGCTCGGGCGGGGACTTCCGGTTTAAATAGAGGCGGCCCAGAGTAGTGCAGAGCGAAGAGTTTGGCACCGAAGAAGCGAAACAGAAGGAGGAGAGTGTTGAAAGAAAGAGAAGATGCTGCAGGGCTCAGTAATGGAAATACTGCAAATGCAGGTGTCACAAGTCACTTGTACTAAAACCGAATCTGCATTCCTTACATATGTCCATGAATATCCCCTGCAGTTTAATCTTCCCCACAGCATCATCTCTTCTGCCCTAGTTGCAAGACTTTGGTAAAGATGTGTCGTCTGCATGGATAACTTTTGGACAATGTCCATTTAGCTTTTGAATCTATGTATATTCTATCACTCACATAGGCATTTCGCTTTGGCTGCTCTCTCTGGCTCTCTTTCTCTCTGCAGGCGTGACTGCTGCTAGCACTGAACCCAGAGGCCGGGACAGGGCAAAGTCAGTGCGCTGCCTCGGTCGTTCTGGTGGAGCCTGGCTGGGGACTCACCTGCATCCGCCTCGCCTCATTCTTCTCAGTCGGAGTACGGATAATAACAGTGTGGCATGTTTTTTTGGCTGGTGTGAAGAAAGATGGGCTCTGGGAAAACTGCTTTTTCTGAAAATGTTGAAAGTATTTCAGTTAGTGGGGATTTGCAAATTGAAAACGGATATGTTGTGAAAATATTAATATATTTGATTGATGGGTAAAATTTTGTGAAAAATGATACTTAAATAATGAATGTAAAGAATTACAAAAGTAACCATTTTGCTTGGGCTGCCCATGCGCTCTGTAATCTCACTATTTGTAACTCATTTTCTACCTTTCTCCTCATTCCCTTCTCTGCAATGCTCTTATTGTTCATTCTTCTCTATGAGTCATTATTTGAATGGAAATCATGAAATAGTAAAAACTGCAAAGCTTAGGCATCATCTTCTCCAGTATCTGAGCCTAAAAGCACTATGTGTGTGCAACGACATCTACCCATTTACTTTCGGTTTCCCCTAGGCCCAAACTGATATGCTCTCTTTAAATGTGCATTAGAACTCATGGTTTTCAGCAATTACCCTCTTCATCCATAAACATGAATATTGCAACTTGCATCATAAATGAAAAAATACGGTCTTTTATTGTGACAAGATAGATATTAAAATACAGCATAAGATTTTAGGAAATTATACGTAATGGAATGTAATAAAATCTAAGAGAAATACAGTGACTAATATTAAGCCAAACTTAATATTAAGTTTAAAAGTATTAGTAGGATGACTTGGAAGTTAAAGATGGCCAGCTGAGAACGGGGAATGAAAGACACAGGACTGAAGAGGAAGAAGTGCAGGGATGATATGTATCACGAACACTGGTCCCTGTTCTCCCCGGAGGTCCTTTGCTGTTTTAAACCCTAATCCATTGCCTGATCTAGAAGAAAGAATAGATAGTGTTCAGATACTTTGGGAGGAAGAAAGGACTTGTATCCTTTTCTCAACTAGCCTTTGTGTTCTAAATATTAGCTTCTACACTGGAAATCTTTGAGAAGCATTTTCTAGCTACCCAGGTTTCTAAAAGGTTTTTACAAGGAGTGTTTGCTTCCCTATAATGTGATTTCAGTTGAATTAACTATACTCAATCCCCATTTCAGAGTGAAACTGTTCTCATTTCTTGCACATCTTCAGTGTGCTCGCTGAAGAACCCCCATGCATGGCCCCTGCATGCAAGAGTGGGAAATCAGTGCATTCCCCAGGCCTGTATAAGAAAGACGTTTGTCAGGTGTCTAAACGTTAAAACTTGAGTGCATTATGTTAAAAAATGTTAAAATGTTAAAATTTTTAAAAATGTTAAACAATCTGAAATTCTTTTAGAAACAGATTCTATAAAATTTCCCTTTCTTCTTATTCCAACATTAATGGTCGACAGTTAGTAACATTTTAACGTACATTATTTGAAATTCAGTCACTGAGTTCCTGGTGTTTATGTTGTAGTGTAACCCCTACTGACGTGAATGCTGCACTTTGGAAGAGATGAAAAGTGAGACACTTACAAAATCATGAATCAGTAGAAAAGATCTGGTGTACATGACTGCAGACAAGCTTGTTGCTTCATGGTACAGGTCCTGAAGGTTCACCTGGCATCTGTCACCCTCGAGACAGGCGGGATGGGTGGCCACATACTTGCATAGAGCCAGGGTTGACAGGACCAACAGGAGGAGAAATCCTGTTTGAACAAACCCACAAGCATCTGGGATGATCTAATTGGCAAGGTCATCACAAGCCATCCTGCCCAGGGAGCACTCTTCTATCACCACTGTCTCCAGGGCAAGGCTTGGTACTGTAAGAGCTCAGATAGGGAAGCACCAACACCTTCCACTGTGTCCCTAGGGGTGAGCTACATTTTCCCAGTCTGAGAGGTGGGGAACTCCTGCATTTTCGTATTACTCCCCCGAGAGCCTCTGAACCATGCAAACTCTTGGAAATTTAATTAAAGCTGATTCAAGACTTAAAAGAGTCTCTTAAAATGGTTTAATATCTTGGGGATTTCTGCAGCTAATTATCAGTGAGAAGCTCTAGAAGTCTGTAATTTTTTAACTCATTGACAGTTATGAAGATCTCAAAACATTAAAACACTACACTTTACCTGTATGTTTTTTCTTCATGCTTGCTAAGAATAAACACAGGAGTTCTTGGTTGCTGATACTGGGTATGAGCAGAATCCTTTCATAAACATGATGCCATAGCCTGAATCTCCTAACTCAGCATGCATTTGCTTCACACTCTGCCAAAAACCTTAGCTATTTTATACATTTGAGTTCATGACAGCCCTGGCAGATAGATGGGGCCTTCATAGTAATCTTCAAATATTGAAATGACAGATTTAGAGCAGTCAAATGGTTTTCCCAGAGCGTTATTGTGAGAATGTGTGGAGCGCTGTGCAGCATCCATGCTGTGGTCCCTGCACCTCACCTCGTCATGTCATGCACAGTTCTGGGTTCCCAGTCTGCAGTGGTGCAACAGGGACCACGTCTGCATTCAGCGGCACTTTGTTTGCAAAGGTCACTGCTTTTCTTGAGAAGAACAAAAGCTTGTCTTTTGTAGCAACATAAAAGGGGCTCTCTGAAGCTACGTAGTATCCACTTTCTTTGCTTATAAAATTCTCATTTTAAAAATATCTGTCATTGATCAGAGAGGGATTCATCAAATTTTTGTTTCAGTAAATGAAAAGACATAAGCCTCTTTCTTATCAGTAATATGCGCTCACAAAATGAAAGAGCAATGAACTTTCATATTAAAACAACCTTTTACCTTCTATGACTCCAGAAGAACTTCTGATATAAAAATATAGCAGTCAGAATACTAATTTCCAAATGGTATTTGGTAACACAGTTGAAATTCTTCCAAATAAAACTAGGCAAATATTTTAAAAATATAGAAAATATACTGAAAATATCTAAGTGTTTGTGAAATTAATTACCATAGAATGTAACTGAATAACATTTTAGTTGTAAAATTAAAATGTGATATGATTTATTTCACAGGATTTACCTTTTTGAAATACCTATGCAAAAAACACACACTGTACACTTTATGCTAATATGACGTTGACAAGTGGAGATGCTGTGCTCACATACAAAATGACCTCGTCAATAGGCAACCTAAAACATGAGATCCAGGAGATGAATGCATAACTGGGTGAGTTTCCTTTGCCTCTGAACACATTTTATGCACACGTGTCATTGAACTGATGTTTACAGTCCACAGTTCCATAAAACACACATTTTTGTGTTTACAGCATATGAAATTTATGATTTGTATTAATTTTCCTTTATATGTAATCTCTAAGGAATTAAAGGAAACTAACACTACTATGCTTATTATTTTGAAAATCGTGTGGCTTGAATGAAACTAACAAACCATTGTAAGATTCACATGTGCTATTATTTTCTGCGCCACGAGTTTAGAAAAGAAATTATCATTCATTTATTCAAGTTGGGCAAATCACATAACAGATCAGGGTAGGAGAAAATGTTAGTTTCTACTTTCTCGAGTAAAAATTAGACCCATTGGCCTTTGAGTTCCAGAGTATCTCCAAATCTGCACTACGGCTTTTTGTGCTAGATAACCCTTTACTGTGAGATCTTTCCTGTGCATTGGAGTAGCACCCTGTGCTGTACACACGAGATGCCAATAGTACCCTACCAATACCTCCATGATACCCTCTAACACAATGCACACATTCTATAGCTATTGCCAGATGACCCAAACATCCAAAACGGGACTACTGAATCACTTTATTGTGACCTGTGGGGTTCATTTCCAGAGAAATAAAAAGATACATTTTGTACAACTTATGAACCTGAAACATCATATTATTAGTTACAATTTTACACGGACCCACACGAGAGTGTTGATGAAGCCAGCAACTCCCGGAGCTGTACACATACCTTTCCCTTTGCTGTCCATGGTGGTAAACAGGGCGGAAAGCGCACTCCACCAGAGAAGGGCTGGCCGTCACACCTGCAAGGTCAGACACGGGCGTCCGAGTCAGACCTCTGCATACACACAGCTCATCCGGCCTCCTCCTTCCTGTTCAGTCCTGTTTTCTCCATCAAAACTGCTCCCCAATTTGCATACAACAGGTATCTTCTTCCTTACCCGTTTTAAGGGAGACATATAGGCTCCAAGAGGAGGCTTTTGATTACTTAGCCTAAAAGGAAATGAGGGAAATGATGAAGGAGAGCTCTGGAGCCCGGTGTGGGCTGGAGGACCCCTGCAAGCATTGGAATCATTTAAATTTACCGTGATTCCTGTACTGTTTCTGAAATTGATGCCATTGTATTTCACCTAGGAAATAGGCATTGTATTATCAAATACGGACTTGCTCCTTCAAGAACAACAGGTGAATTAAGTTTCAAAATGTACGCACTAAAATATATCAGACGTAAGATAAAGACTCAAAGTACAACTTTACAATCTCTTGTGTAAATTGGTTGGATTTCTACCTTTTTTCTTGCATTTATACATTCTGCTTTATCTGCCTTACAATAAAATATCCGTATGGTAACTTGTTTTATTATACGATATTCATCTCTTTCTTACTTTTGTTTCTAACATACAGGTAAATGTGTACTATCCCCTGTGTATAGATTAGGAAACAGGCAGACAGAAACTCTGCCCCAAAGTAAAAGGTGGTTATTCCTGGACGATGTGAGTATACTGAATAAGAATGCAGTAGTTGATGCCTTTCTCTATTTTGTTTTTTTTTTTTTTTTTTTTTTTTTTTTTTTTTTTTTTTTTTTTTTTTTTTTTTTTTTTTTTTTTTTTTTTTTTTTTTGCGGTACTGGGGATCGAACTCAGGACCCTGCGCTTGCTAGGCAAGCGCTTATTCCACTGAGCTATATCCCCAGCCCCGCCTTTCTCTAATAAGTACATCCATACATGTACGGCAGCTTGTGTTTTATAATTTTACTCTTACTGTAAGTTAAAAATAATCTCTACTTTATAGATAACAATATTCAACGTACTAACCATTTTACTCTCCCTTAACCTTGTTTAAAATTTTACACTATTGCTTTTATTGTTTATTTTTCTTTTCTTTAAAATGAAAAAATCCCTTTCTATGGCTTTTCATGTTTAGATGGTCATTAGCACTGATGTTTGCTTCAACAAAAATCTGAATGAAATAATAGGCAAACTCACAAGTCTGAAAAGTAATCTTCTAATTACTTAGCTTAAGGAGTGCTAGATTTTGAATGATACCTACTAGGTGTGGTGATTTATTGGCTCTATAAATCTAAATATTGGTCAATATTTAAAACAATTTTACTAGATAGCTTTGCCGTGGAGAATGAAAATCTCAATTATTAAGGGTATAAATCAGGACAGAGACAAGGTAAAGCTCTCTGGCATTCTCCTCTTTTCTCCGAAGGTTCAGAGTAAGGAAATATGGCATAACAACTGACATTCACAACTGCTATGAAAATGTAAATGTGTAGCATCTTTTGTAGAAAGCAGGGTAAGTATGATCTATGAGAACCTGAGTTTGTGCCTTCGCTGGGTAACAGTCACTGTGCTGACCTGCACAGAGGTGAGTCCTCTCACCCCAAATGACCTTTGCTGTGTGCTTCCTTGCTCCTTCGCCTTCCATTTCCTATGAGTGGAGTGGGCAACATCTAAATAAGGTAATGGCCTGCAGGAAAGGTGATATACCCGCTGGGCTTACAAGTTCAGAGCCAAGACAGTGCACAGTGGTTCTGTGCTGGATGAAAATTCCAGTAGCTACTCACACAAGAATTTGTAATGCACAGAATAAGAGGGATTAGAAAGAAACACCACCTCGACATCTGAAGTGTAGAACCTACCTGGAGAGCCCTTGGTACGAGGCTGACTTGTGTAGCTGAGGAAAGCGGGGCTTCCACGCGCGGCTACAGACACACTCTTCCATCTCCTTTTATTCTACTTGAGCCGCAAGCCCATTGGAGGATGCCACCCACAGCCATGTTAGAACCTCCCAGTCAGGTCGGAAAACTACATACCAATCATATCGGTTACATGCAACAGGCAGACTGAGGGGTAAGTTTTGCTGGTCTGCTGGACATCACGAAAAGCAGTCAGGGAGACTTACCATGATTAGCAGTCACAGCGCATCCCACATTGATTTCACAACCAAGCACTTCTTAAAACATATATGATTTCCAAATGCAGATAATTCCATGTTTACAGCTGCACCTCACATAATAACGCTATTCTGCAGTGAACTGAACACTGACTCACTCCTCCATCAGGAGGTAAACTTCCTTTAGGTGATGGTTACACATCCTTTCACATCACTAAGCTTGTAAAAAGCACATTTCATAATCGTAACTTCTGATATTAAGTCAGTTATAATTATGTTACATAGTGCAGGAATACAACAAAAGGTCCTCAAAAGATTCCGTGTTTTAGGAGACATCTCAGCTGCTCTGCTTCTCTACATGAAGGGGGAATCTTCACCTTTATCCCTGAATCATCTGGGGACATTCTTATTCTGCCTGGGTTGGATTGTTATGGCTTCACATTGACCTTAACGACAGGACGTAGTAATACTAGAAGTCTGGAATAATCCACTGTATTTGAAGCATAGTCATCCTTACCTAGCCCATGTTCTCCTTGATATTCTAGGTCAATCACCACCATTAGCACAGTAACTCCCTACGCAGACTCTTGACTCAGAAGCATGAGGGCCCCAGAATGGCTAGGGGCAATGCATTTCAATGGAATTGTTGTTTTTCTCTATGGAATCTTTTCCATTTGTGAAACTGACTTCTATTTTACCAAAGTATAAGGTCCCCCAAACGGAGAACATATGTATCACTAGTGCATCCTTCAGAGTGTTAGTCAATGGGGCCATTCTCATTTTCACCCACTGATCCTTATTCCTTGCTATGTGAGTAGTTCCAGATCTAGATACTAATTAAGAGCTTATGAAGCCTTATATGTAACTTTGCCCAGTCTTGCAAGGTATTACTGTGTAAAACACTGTGACTGCATCTTCAAAGGCACTTTCATCGCTGTATCAGTTCACCTGCATCTGGATGGTGAGGAATGTATTAGGACCAGTGAATTCCGCGAGCACAAGCCCACTGCCATTCTCCCTTAGCCTTGAAGAGCAGTCCTTGGTAAGAAGCAGTTTTGTGTGAAAGAATTTTATTGCAGATGAGACACTTCATGAGCTTATGAATGCTAATTCTGCTGTAAGCATTGTATGCAGGAAAGTAAAATTCATACATAGAACAACTGTGCACTTCAGAGAGAGCAAAGAGTTTCCACTTCCATGATTAAAGCAGTCAAATACATGCAACTCGTCACCAGGGTGCAGACTGATCACCAGGGAAAGGTGCCGTACCAGTGCTCAGTTTGGATCTCTTTTCCTGGCACGGTGGGCACTCAGCAGTGGTTGTAGCCATCTCAGGCTTACTGAGTTGAAGTCAATGATCCTGAGACCATTCATAATTTTTAGCTCTGTAATCATGACCCCTTCAGTCATGAGTACATTTGGGCAGTGATAGAGTTGTCTGAAAAAGGTAGTTAAATGTTATCAACAGAATGGGGTTGTCCACATCTTGTTTACTAAAGTATTCTTCTTCTGAGATTACCTTGTCATGGTCATTAAAACAGAATACAAATATTTTGATATACTTCAATCCAAAGAAGATGTATATCCTAACAATTCTTTCCCAAATGTCTTTGTCTCCAGTTTCAGTGGTATTTCAAGTTGCTGACCAAACATTCAGTCCACTGTCTACAGCCAAAGAATTGCTATATAGTAACACATCCACACCATCACACATCTGGACATTTATTCTCCCAAGCAACATATACAAGAGGTACACTGTCCAAGGTTCTGCCCACTGAGATTTCCCTTCAATTTTCCCCTCTACTTATTACTAGCAAAGGGACTGTAGTGCTACAGCTGTCCATCATAAGGTGGAGCCAACATCAGGTGCAGAACCGTCTGCACGCTTGGTCTTCTCTCCCTCTGTTATCTGAGCACAGGGCACCACTTTTGAGACCACAGGTGCACATAGAATGCAATAAAACTAGAGTAAGATCCATGACATTTTGAGCACTGCTTCATGTATTATACTTAAAACTTCTGAAATGGCTAAACCCAGTCACACAGGTGGAATTTCCACTTGATGCTGGAGTGGTTGTGCAAATCATAGCTTATGTCTAGGTGCATCCAGTAACACTGAGTTCATGTTGGGCATCTGGAGATGCGTGGAATATTGTGTCCTGTTATATAGTACTCACTTTCCACTAAGAACCAGTAGTGGTCAAGGAGCTGCTTCTCAAAGGAGAGTTATCAGCAGATGATGGCAGAACCTTGCTCCCAAATCCAAACAGAAAACCTAAAATGTTGTTTTGTAAGTTTATGAAATATTTTACTATTTATATTCTCATTCAATGTGTTTTAGTTGAATTCTTAAGAATGATACTGAAACTTTTTTATATATAGCAAGCCAATATTACAAGTTTGTATATTAGGTCTTACTGTTATAGAAATAGTTATATGAGGGGAAGCTTCATGACTCTGAATGAAAGAATATGCATATTTCTATAAACAAAATTATGTCATGATAATGTATTAAATTGTATGTTCTATAACTCATTATTTAAACAAAGAAATAAGAAAATGTGTTTACAGTCCATTTCTGATTTCAGAGTCTGTACCCATGAGATTGCAACAATACTACTCTTATCTCTATTTTTTGTTCCTTTTTTCTTTATCATTCTTTTATCTTTCAACAGCCTCTCTGTATACCCTTTTATTTTTCTTCTTCTTTTTCCCAAAACTACTAGTGTGTTTCGAGTAATTTGTGTATTACTTTTATAAGCGTATTATCTTGGGGAACTGTAAACTACATTTATTTCAATTTTTCTTCAACTCCTTACACCAAAGCCTCTTGTGCACATTTACTCTGCTATTTCTAACTCCATTATAATATCTCACTGAATGCCTTACATTTTATCCACCCAGGAGTCTAGATTGAATATGCTCATAATCTCACAATAAATATTGTGATAAATATTTTAATGAATACATTTATGATAAGAGGGTATTGTCTTGGTTACTTTTTTCTTGTTGCTGAGCCAAAATACCCAATGCCCAAAATTAAGGAAGGAAAGATTTATTTAGCTTACAGTTTGTGGAGGTTTGACTCTATACTTGTCTGCTTCAGAGGCAGAGTGGCACATGGCGGAGGGCAAACTGTTCATGGCAGCAGAGCACAGCAAAACAAGCAGCAAAGGGGAGGAATGGCAGCAAGCAGCCCCTTTCCTTCCCTTACATTGTAAACAGCCCCCCCTCAGGGAACGGGTAGCACTCACATAATCTCCCTGCCCTCCTCTTCCACAGGGTCAGGATGTGTACAAAGTAAGCACTCTGGCTTCCTGCTGAGTGGCTCAGCCAAACCTCTAGACTTCCCAAGTTGACACAATGTATCAACCGTAACAGGTATATTAAATTTTCTTCAGAATTAAATGAAATTGGAGATCTAATATTCATTGCAACCAAACCAGTGCTTACTGTGGTCTCTTGAACTACCATAATTTCCATCAAATGTTACAGTGATTCCACACACAATACAACAAAAAGAAAAAAATAATGCACCCAAATGAATGAAATTTAGATAATTGTTTTAAATTTCTTGTGTTCTATTTTGAACACATTTACAATCTTGAGATTAAGTTCTCTTAATGCCAATTTCTTTTAATAGTGAATGGCAATTCCTGTGTTTTCATAAGTGAAGTAACTTTTGCATTATTCTCTTAACACTGTGAATGAGATGTTTTGTTTGAACTCATATAGTCAAAGTAGAATATTGCTTATTTGTTGTTTTTTAAAGTAGCAACCCAAATGTAACATATGTAAAAAATCTCAAATGTTTTTGCTGAGGCATATTTTCTTATTTTTCTGCAATGTTATCTATAATCAGCAACATAATGCTATCTAAAACAATATATTTCCCTATTTCAATATTAATATTTTATAATTATGGAGTTTTAAATATACAAGTGTATTCATATATATCTGTTTTAATTCTCCTGTTATTTTTATATAAATGCTAAGGAAATACTGTGATTTCCACATCAGAGATGAAGAAAACTACAGATGCCAAGCATGTATTAGCAAATCGTAAATACAGAAAGACTCAGACTTTTAGTGCAATACACCTGAAGATGCTCCCCTCTCCCGCTGCTGGTCTCTTAAGCAGGGAGTCACTTTCAAGGCTCGCTAAGCTCAGTTTCACTGTGGGACACTGGGACAGCAGCAAAGGTGCTTCCATAGGAGACTCAGATGTACCCGGACATCTGTCTCAGGGAGCCCTTCTGGACCAGTAAAGGTCCCAACACTGAGCCCTTGCATGCCTCACATAGGGCTCAGAATTGTGAATGAGGTCATGCAAGGCTAACCAATCTAAGCCAGGAAGGGGTACCCTGTATAAGAAGACAAAATCGCAAATCAGTGCTGAAGTGTTACCATGTTTTGGGATGAGAAGCTGAGCCACAAATAACAAAAATTCAACCCTAGAGTCGGATGGTAACAGACGACAGGTGAGAATACAGATCTGAAATCCGATTCAGCCCTCCATTAGAAAATAGAAAATGGCCACCTAGCACATATTGGAAAAAACATCTGGCCTTCAGCATATCTCTCCCTGACACCAAAACTTGTTTCGTGCATATCTGAAAACTCAATAACATACGAATGACTTCAGTTTCTGCCACCATTTCAGTGTAGCCAGGATCATGATTGCAGCGTACTCTGAGTGTCCAAATCACTGATATTTGTACCACAAATCCTAGGGACATAATTCTTTACCTGACATATCAAGCTGGCTGGGGCTCTCTTCTCCACTGGAAGTACTACAATTTTTAACCTTTCAGCCGCGAAGGCTCAGATTTTGCTTGTTCATGAGTTGCCTTCTACTGGCCCTGAATCAAGGCCAGCAGTTTTCTGTAGCTGTTGGTTTCAAGCAGGAGCCTAAAGTGGTATCTTTCTATAGTCTGTTGGCCATTTCAGAACTTCAGAAATGTAATGGTCAATTCATTAGAAAGTAACAAATAACTAAATAAATTTTATGAGAGGACTTCAAGATGGTGACCGGGTAGGCAGCAGAGAGAGAACCTCCTGGAGGAATGCCACTCAGACAAAGAAATATAGGAATATAGCAACATGTGAAGGTCAGAAGGGAAAGAGGTGGGTATCCTGAATTCAGAAAGGATCTGAAATGGGAATTGAAGCCCTCGAAAAGACTAAGCAAAACCTCTGCTAGAGGAAAGGATCGGAGATCCCCCTGGCGCAGTTGTGGGGAGAGGAGAAGGAGGAAGTCACCACTCCAAGCACACCCATGGCCTACACCCTCGTTCCGTCATTCGCAGCTTCAGCTTCGGAGGCCCACGCTCACAGAAGCCTCCTGACTCGGCCAGGGGAGAGCAGAGTTCCAAGAGCTGGTCCAGGGCTGGAGAGGGTAGGGTGCAGCCAGGAAAGGAGGCAATGGCGGTCAGGAGCAGTTGTCGAACCCAGTGTGAGAATGAGAGGTTGCAACAGCCACTGGGGCAGAGCCCCACCCTGAGGCAACCTTCCTAATCAGTGCCTGGAGAGAATCAATACAACTAGTACACAGCCCACCACGCCCGGCTCTGCACCTGCCTCGAGGTGGTGGCCCCCTGCGTCTCTGCTGGGTGAGCGGCTACCAGCAGAGAGCAGCGGGGAACCTCAGCAGTGAGCCGAGGCGGCTCCCAGGGATCCAGCCGAGGAGCAGATGGGGGCTCCAGCACTGCAACGGGAGGCAGATGCAGATGGAGGTGGATCTCGTGGCTCCATGCCCTTCTCATTCCAACATCAGGCAGGAAGCACGAGCTGGGTTGCCGGAACTCAGCTCCCACCCTGAACTCTCTCTGGGAGCACCTTGAGTCTCGGCAGCTTGAGCAAGCACCGCCTGTTCCTGGCAACAATGGGACGAATCCACGGTCTTCAGGACTCACCCCAAACTATTACTGTGAGCACCAAGAGGGTCTCCTTACAGCTTGCACATATGAACCTTGCATGAACCCATAGCAACAAATTAGATGAAAAGCAGCAGACCGGGAGTCTGAAAAACAACAACACACTCTATACAGCAGATCCGAGAAAATCCTCCAACTCTATTCTAGAACTAATCTTTAAACTCAGTTCAGACCCTGAACTAACACAGTGAGAATGGGCCAGGGAGATTTCAAGCCCTTATACCAAGCATTGTAAGTTCGTCCAATGCCCAGCTGCAAGGGGTGGGGAATGGTAATACTGGAGATCAGGAGGAGGGAGGAGGAGAAGAAAGGGCCTCTGGCATCGAGGCAATGGGACAGAGCCGAACAGGTCACTGAGGGCACCACGATGGGGGCACATGCCCCGCGGCTGCTCTGCTGAGGGCCCCGCGGCTGCTCTGCTGAGAGCCTCGCAGCTGCTCCAATGTGGGCCTCGCTGGGGGTGCCCCACGGACTGGACCCACCCCCGCCCATAGCACAGTGACAGGGCAGAGCCAGGCGGTCTGCTGTGAGCATAGGTGCTTTTCCACCTTCGACCATGGCAGTTTGTATACACCTATTTATGCTATAGTACAGTCTGAGGTAGTTATATCTCTTCCCAAGGCAAGAGTCCAGGGGTATAGATAGACCCATGAACACAGTTATTATCACAGGGAAGATGACTGATTGAGTAGTAGGGCAACAGAGATGAGGGAGGAGAAAACTGAATGATCAAATGGGCCATCATCTGTGTAACTGAGTAACATGTGAAGGTAACATTATGTAGGACAGCATCCAGAGCTAATTCCCTTCTATGTTCTCTATAATTTGTATTTCCTCAATCGTTTTTGTATTAACAGAAGATAACTTTATGTTCTGCAGCATCCAGTGCTGATTCCCTACTATCTTCTCTATAATTTGGTATTTCCTTTAATTTTTGTGTGTTAACTAGTGTGAAGATGACATTATGTAATACAGCATCCAGTGCTAATTCCCTGCTATGTTCTGTATAATTTTGTATTTTCAATATTGTTTATGGCTTGTTCTGGTTCGTATGTCTCCATTCTTTTGTCTTTAAAATAAAATAAAAAAAGAATGAGTTGCCTTCCAGGAATCATTGTGGTCTTGACGGAAAGTAATTGACTTAATTTTAATGCTATTTTTTTCCACAGAGATGGCATTTTCCTTCCAGTTTTGAAGGCACTTCCTTCCTCAGGAACATAGAAAATTTTCACATAAAATTCTGTCTCCTGGCATCTCACAGTGGATGTGGATACGAGGAGCCAGTAGTAATGGAACCACATCCTCAACACTGAGCTGCCTTTTATAGAAATTATCTCTATAAAATTAATCGGTCAAGTGCTCTTAATCTTAGTCTTTATCACCTGCTATGTCTCAGGTCAACAGAAAAATGTAGAGAAGTTTTATACCAGAGCACAACACACATGCCTTCTACACATCTGCCAATGGAGTACTTGCTCCTAAGTGAATCTTCCTGTGTCTGGTGTTTATTGCCTGCATTTCTCTGAGCACGTTCATCATCTGAGCTCCGTTCAGAATCTCTCATCAGGCTTAGATTGCAGAATTCTAGGGCTTCTCTTGTTAACCTCTCTAAAACATCACAAACTACACTTGCATGCCATTTCCAAATACTCCTAAAACATATGATCAGTTACAGTACCATGAACGACTCAATTGCCTTTACGAAAGTTTATGTTAGCCACTTTCTCACCACTGGAAAAAATATCTGACACATACAACTTAAAGAAAGAAAAGTCTATTTTTGACTTGCAGTTTCTGTCCTTCAATGACCAGCTCCAGAGCAGAAACAGTAAGGCAGAGGGACAAGGGGTGGAAAAGATGCTCAATGCAGAACAGGAAAAGGCATTGGAAGTAGGAGGTGGATGCTGGAATACGCCCTTCAAAGTCATGTGCCCATTCACTCATTCCTTGTATGGGGCCTTGTTATTGTGAGAATTTTGGTGGGACATCTTAGATCTAAGCCAAAATGTAAGTTTTTAATACTGATCATTTTTCATACACATTTTTTTTCCATTTAAGATTTCACTTGAAGGATTCTGAGGTAGAACTAATAATGATGATTTTTTTTGCCTTTTTTAGACAGTATCTCTCTGTGTAGTTCAGGCTGGCCTTGAGCTCACTTTTTAGCCCAGATTTGTTGTGAATTTGCAACAATCCTCCTGCCTCACCTTTCCAAATACTGGGATTACAAGCGTGTGCCACAATGCCTGGCTAATAATGATTTTGTATGAAAAGGTGGCAACAACTTTGAAGTCCAGAGCTGTAGCACGCACATAATGCCCTAAGACTTTAAATATTTCACAGAATATTCAATATTGTGGTAAAGATCTAGACTTCAAGTGACACTGAACAATATTACATACAAATATATTTTCTTCTTAGTTTTATATTCAAATTTCTCTTCATGCTTTGACATGGGTAAATATGACCACGAAGTTGGACAAACTTTCTAATTCTTCTATTTCAGTTAAAATTAGTAAAACTCCTTCCCATACTGTACTCCCCACACACTGTGTTCAATACGCTCTAATTCTGTCCTGCAAACTTTCCTCCTCAGGCATTCAAGTGAAAAACTCTGCTCCATTTTGACTCTAGGAGCCAATGAGAAGCTCAGAACCCAAGACCACAGGGCTCTCGGAACACGAGGCTCTACGCTTGTCGGGAGGGAGAAACAGCACAGTTGTTTGTTTCGTACATTCAGTATTAAATGAACCTACAAACATCTGAGAGTTTACGTAAGCCTCGCTAAAAAGTACCACCGTGTGTGCGTTTAGGAGTCGGAGCTGCAAACAGCAAAGAGCAGAGTGGAGAGGGAGGGCGCTCGGGGCAGAGCGGCGATGGGGTCCAACGGCCACAGGAGAAGTCTGGGGCTCGGCCGCCTCTACTCCCCGACTCAGGTGACAGCTGGTGAGCTTTCGCCCACGCGCGGCAGCTTCCGTGTTCTTGTTTCTGGATTGTATCCATGTCGCATTTTACCCTAGAGCTGTTTTTCCATTAGAGAAGCCATGCTGATTTGACTTCATCTCTGTTTCCTTCAGAATGAGGAGGACAGTGCCAGGACGTTATAAGGAGAAACCTCAGAGCTTCATGTGAATCAGCCCCAGGAGCTTAGGAAACCAAGAGGCTGCTTCATGCCAAACAAGGGACACAAAGTGGCACTTGCATAAATGTTATGTGATAGGATCTCCTGCACAGAATGGAAGCCTGGATGCATGGGTTCTAAACTGTAGATATGATTAAATTTGCTGAACCTTGGATAAAGATGAGTTGGTCATTGTGCATATTTTTTCATGAGTTCTTAAATGTTGTCTCAAAGGAACATGTTGAGGATCTATGCTACTCAAGAATATTCCTGTGTTGTTTTCTTGAGTCCACATTCCTTCTTGGTATCAGGGTAATGCTGGTGTTATGTAATGAATTTGGAAGCATTCTTTACCCTTCAAGTACGAGGAAACTCTGAATAGTACTGACATTAGTCCTTCTTTAATTCTGGTAAAAGTCAGCAGTAATGCCCAGGTCCTGGGTTTTTCTTAGCTAGAAGAACTTTAATTTGTGCATCAGTTACATTAACTGTTAATGTTCCACTGGGGAGTTGTATCATGTTCATTCAAAATTTATAAACATGTGTGCCAAAGAATTTGTCCATTACTTTCATAATCTCTAGTTTCTAGAAAAAAATGTTCAAATTATTTTCTAATAATCCTTTGAATTTTGGGGTCTGCTTAAACTTCTTTTTTCATTGTTAGTATTATTCTTATTGGAGCTTGTCTCTCATTATTTCTCCTTGAAGGAAAATGATTTTGTAAGTAGTAACTCTGAAGAGCAATGTTATATAAACTGTCAAATTTTCAGTGAATTAGAACACATTGTCACCAGTCCTTTCCAGTGAGATCTGATTTTTTGTATTCAGGTGACAGTAATTTTTATACTGTCTTGTCCTCATTAAAACCAAACCACTTCCCTCTCCACACTTTTGCTAACCACTCAGTGTAAGTACTGACCTAAGGACTGTGGTTGGGAATTCTTTAGAATGTCTTCATTGTAACAACTGCTGGAGAAAAAGTTTGCCACTTAAATGTTACAGGTGAGAAGTAAACTGGTTTAATCCTTCACTCATAAACATGAAGTTTATTCCTAATTTAATATGAGCATTTTAAGGTTGACTTTCAACAGTATCTTTACAAAGCTAAGAATAGAATAGGTGCTATGTGAGAAGTGCTCTCAGCCCAAACTGAACTATGAGTGAGTGAATCACAGACCCAGTCTATCATTTAAGCAGCCCTTAACGTTTTCATCCAGAAGACGAGAGTTTTCCATTTTACTCAATCTAAATATTAATCTCTCTTCTGTATTGAGGTAATATGTGAAAAATTCAAAAGTTGCCACAGCAACATCTAAAATATTTATCTCTAGATCCAGTTGCCACAACAGAAAAAGAGATCTGTCTGCAGAAAAATGTCCAAACAAATCCTCCTTTCTTACTAGCACACTAACACTTATATTATACAAAAGGTAATTTACATAAGCTTAACTACATAATACTAAGCAAAATACTAATGTCATCCTTTTTCTTTGAAAATAAAATTTCTTAAATATCCAGTATGATCATGCACTTTACTGTGTCTGTCCACAAAGAAATGAAAGGATAAGAAAACCGAGGTACTCACACACAGGTGATACTAACCTGCTGTAAGAAAGGTAAACTTGAGTTCTTTGAAGGAAAACGGGTATACACTGAGACCATGACATTAAGTAAAGACACATAAGCTTAAATAATGTACTGTTTCTGTTACACAAGAAGCACAGATATTAATAAGGAGATGTGGATCCATGGAACACAGAAGAAGATGGCAAAAAAGTTCCCAGTACACTCAGCTACCTTAGCTTGAAGAAGGGGTCAAACATTTTGCTGGACTGAAAAGACTGCTCCTTTTCCAAATGGTTCTCTGCAAACTGGCTAACCACATGCTAAAGACTGAATCTCTATCCAAATCTCTGAGCATATCCTGAACTAAAAACAAGATGGATCAAAGATCAAAGTATGTTTATCCAGGTCCCTTCTGTTTTTATTCCCTTCCCACCACAGGAATCTACATTAAGTAGATTTTTAAAAAAGCATATATAGAATGATAAGCACATGTTTATGAAATTCTAAAATACATCTTAAATTTCATATGAAATACAACAGTACTGAGCATAGCCAACAGAAGTTTGATAAATGAGGCAAAGTTCAATAGAGAGGGGGAATATTTTATAATTAAAATTTATTTTGGTCAATGACAATTTGGCAAAGATAAGGATAGTACAAAAGATGGAAATAAAAGCTAAAGAACATAAAAAACAAGGATCATATCAGATCTCACCAGAAAGGACTGATGATGATGTATTCTAATTCACTGAAAATTTGAGAGTTTATATAACGTTGCTCTTCAGGGTTACTACTTACAAAATCATTTTCCTTCAAGGAGAAATAATGAGAGACAAGCTCCATAAGAATAATACTAACAATGAAAAAAAAAAGTTTAAGCAGACCCCAAAACTCAAAGGATTATTAGAAAATAATTTGAACATTTTTTTCTAGAAACCAGAGATTATGAAAGTAATGGACAAATTCTTTGGCACACATGTTTATAAATTTTGAATGAACATGATACAATTCCCCAGTGGAACATTAACAGTTAATGTAACTGATGCACAAATTAAAGTTCTTCTAGCTAAGAAAAACCCAGGACCTGGGCATTACTGCTGACTTTTACCAGAATTAAAGAAGGACTAATGTCAGTACTATTCAGAATATCCTTGTACTTTAAGGGTAAAGAATGCTTCCAAAAGGAAACATGTAAAACTCTTAAAGACATAGGTTTATATAAAGACTTTCTGAAGAGAACACTTCTTGCACAAGATATAACAAGAATAAATTAATGGTATCACATCACATTAAAAAGATTGTGCTTAGCAAAGGAAGCAGCCAACAGAGTAAAGTAATAATCCAGAGAATGGGAATAGTTTTTGTCAGCTACTCATCAAAGAATTAATGTCTGAAATATGTAAAATATTCAAAAAACTTAAGTACCCCAAATTCAAATGCCCAATAAAAATGGACATCTAAAATTAATAAAGACGTTACAGACGAAGAAGTAAAAATGATGAAAGTATTCCATATAATTAGTCATTTGAGAAAAACAATCTAAAAGTATACACAGATTCCATCTTACACCAGAAAGAACAGGCATAGTCCAGAAATGAAATACTAAAAAATGCTGGAGAGGCTTCAGGGAAAAGAGGAGCCCTCTTCATTTTTGTCAGGAATATAAATTGGTACCACCACTGTGGAACTCAGCATGGTAATTCTCAAAAGCTAAAACCATAAGATTTTTTTGACCCAGTGGTTCCACTACCAGGTTAAATAATTAAAGACCTATTATTGCAGTTGTCCCCGTATACCCGTGTTATAGCAGCACGAATCATAGCTAAATATTGGAAGCAACTGTGTGTCAATCAACAGACATATAGATAAAGAAAATCTATTTATACACAATGGAATACTACTTTGCCACTAAGAGAGATAAACTTGAGTCATCTGTAGGACAATGGATTCACCTTGAGAACATGATGATAAGTGAAGTAAATCAAACACACTAGCTTACATATAGTAGGTTTTCACTTCTATGAGAACCCCAATATAAAAATAAACCACAGCATAAATAACAGTCAGTACAAGATAGCAAGAGGACCTTCGCCACTGTTAAGGGAACTGAAAGATAGGTGCAGGGGCCGGGAAGGAGGGCAGGAGAAGAAAGAATAAAGTGCAGTATTATGAAGCGCTTTGTACATGTGCCAATTCCCTATGAGGAATGTGATCATCATGGAACTCCTAACATGAATAAAGCGGTATCTCATAGGTATATATATGGATATAGATATCTATATATATATAAAATATGAAAAGTCCAAGACATGCAGAGACAGGCAAGAGAGGTGAGGGTTAAAACAATTGAGAAATATCATGAACATATACAATCTCCCATGATGAATGCAATAGTTAAACACTACACACATGCACAATAAATAATAGTTAAGAAAATGGAAACATTGGTCCCTTTGAACAATAGCTTTATTTAATACCTGCCAATTTCTGGCTTCTGGAATGAAAATGGTCATTATAAATGCCAAGCTCTGCGTTTGTTTGAATCATTCATAAAAAGGGGAGAGGTCTCCATTCTGGCAGTGCGGAGGTGGCAACATTCAGGGAGAGGTTTGAGCTTTGCACCACTCCTAAGCAGAATGAAGATGTGCCCATGAGTCCCAGGAGCACAGAGCTCCCTGAAAGAAGGCACGGACTGCATCCCTGACACGGGAGGGAGAAGCTAGATGGACGAGAGCCATACAGAGAAGATGCCTGCGACTATCGGACACTAAGGACGCTGAGACAGCTTGTGTTTCTTATCCACCAACAGTACAATAGGTGTACTTTATTGTGACCTATTATCTATCACTTTTCCTTCAGTTCCATCGTATTTTGCATTTCTCATACAAGTGAATCAATATAATATTTAAGATCATGTACCTGACTTAGTAACACTAAGATTTGAATGGGTATCTACTTTTCTACAAATTGTTCAAATGTGTCCTCTTTATATATAGTAGTACTCAATTGTGTATAAATACAATACTTTATCCATTCCTCATGTTTCCTTTGCTCATTTTTATTGTGTCTTATTGAGTTATAAAGCTATGTTGGGTTCACAGAGAGCACAGTCTGAGCACAGATTCTTCCATGTGAATGAGGCAGTCCATGGGAACTTAAGGGTTTGGAGATTCCATGAGCAAACAACATTGGAAAGAGAACTCAGCAGGAAGAACTGTGAAGAAGATGGCATGAACTCACTAGCAAGTGTATAACTGCATTCTCTGTTACCTCACCTTGAGCTGCAGAGATACAGAAAAGGCTAAGATTTAAATTGCTGCTGAGGGAAAAAAAGATATTAAAATACTAAACCATATAATTTAAGGGTTTTTTTTCTTCAAGATCAGCCTAATAGCTGAGTGGCCTTAGCAAGTTTTCCTTTGTGTCTTGATTACTTTTCTCTCACTTCTGAGACAAAATACCCAACGCCCAAAATGAAGGAAGTAAAGGTTTACTTAGCATACAGTTTGTGGAGGTTTCAGTCCATACTTGGCTGGTTCCAAGGCAGAGACAGAGAGCTACAGTTCATGGCAGCAGTGGATAGCAAAGGAGCAAGAGCCAAAAGGAAGGAAGGCCAGACAAGCAGCCTCTTTCCTTCCCTCACATTGTAAACAGGCTCCCCCCACCCAGGAGGCTGTAGCACTCACACAGTCTCCATGCCCTCCTCTTCCACAGGCTCAGGATGTGTACAAAGCAAGCACCCTGGCTTCCTGCTGAGTCACTCAGCCAAACCTCTAGACTCCCCAAGTTGACACAATGTATCAACCATAACAACTTGACATATAAAATGTGCTGTATTCAGTTACTTTACAGTCATCTTTTTTGTATACAGATGTGGTTCACAATATGTGCCCTCCAACTGGGTACCCTCCCCTTAAACCATACAGGTCCTACATAGGTTATTCCTCTCCTGTGCTTCCCTGAGGAGGCTCCTTAGACTCACCCTGAGGGCCTGCCTGGGTAAGTCCTGCCCTTTATCCTTCCTCCCTGAGCAGTGTAAGATTCTCATTCCTCAGGTGGCCTGCTGAAACCAGAGGGCAGGCACAGCCTTGTCACACAGGCCTTGCTACTTCTCCCCAAGTTATTCCCCTTCACTACATCCCAGCCTGAGACCCTCAGCTTCCAAGTCTGCACTCATTCAAATCGAGCATTAGAAATTCTCAAGGTTCTCTGGGACTTTGGAGCATCTCTTCTTGTTTTGTTCACTTGTGCATATAAGACTTACTAGAAAGTAAATGTTCACTTTTTTTTTTTTTTTTACTTTTTCTTCTGATTGGCATTAGAGCAGACTCAGCCATCAACCGTGAGACAGGCAGGAAGGAAATTATTTCATCTCCCACAAACCACCAAAAAGGGAAGAAATAATCACAGACCACCAAAAAAGCAAGAAATAATCACAGAATAAATTAATAGCATTGAGGACAAAAGACAACATAAGAAGAAATTAACCAAACATAAACCAGGCTGAGAAGCCTTTAGTCAAGGTAATCAAAAGAAATGGAGATAATCTCAAATTAAAGCAATTGGAAATGGAAAAGCTGATTTTCCATCAGATACCACTGAAAATCAAAGAATCATTAGCAACTATTTCAAAAACATATACCTCAATAAATTGAAGGGTTGGGAAGAAATGAATAAATTTTTTGACACCTATGGCTGAAAAACTTAAACAAAGGTGATTTTATATTTAGAAAAACATCCTGGCAAGCCTGAGGTCATGAGTTTGAGTCCCAGTACCATAAAAAAAAATTTAGAAAAAAGTAATTACCTATTTATAAAAATGCCACACCACATGTGAATTTTATATTTGTAATAGTCTCTTTACATCATTATGTAAATCTAAATTATTTTTAAATATAGTTTTTATTCTTTTGCCTTAAATTTCACAAAAAATTAAAATATGAAATATTGGTGCATTTTAGGGAACTGAAGCACATACTATAAAAAATGGAGAAGTAGAAGTACGCCTTCACTGAAGTGAATCATTTCATTATCACATTTAATTTTGTTTTAATTTTCTCTTTATAAGAAGCTTTCGTTTTCATTACATAAATTTATCAACTGTGATGTGACAATTAAATATATGCATACATATTTAATGAGAGAATGAGAGTTCATGTTTCCATATTTAATTTGAAATTAAAGTAATACAATACATGTTTGAAACACAAGCCTTAGTCATGAGTAAAATGAATAAAACTAAGAAATGAAAACTTCTACATTTAAATATAAAAAATTAAAATACACAACATACAATCCCTTTTCTCATAATTTCTAAGAACATGGGATGTGTCTTTAATGCAAAGCTAAAATTGACACGATATTTTATACCTGCCTCACGTCGTCAACACAGCATTAGAAAGATTTGATTTTCCACGGCGTGCTGGTGAGGAGCAAATAGGGTGCCTGGCAGTGCGCAGAAACACAGAACGTGTGCTCAGTTGGAAAAGAAAATCTCAAGAGTCCATTTGAAGTCGTGAGTGGTGTCTCTCCCTTGGGTTACATAGGGAGAGTATGTTTCCAAAAACAAAGAGTCAAACAAACAACAGGAAGTAAACAACTACATAAATTGCAGAAATTGTAGGGGTATCTATTTAAATATAATGCATGGAAGTGCACAGAGAAAGAAAAATCACAGTCACTCTTTAAGGGTTGGAAATAACTACTACATTCTTCTCAAATAGCCTTGTGCCTACACCCCTTGTTCTCTGTGCAAAACTCCTAAGTTTATACCCGTCTCATTTGAGGTACACAGAGTTCAGTTTGTATTTCATTCAACCAGATGTCCTTTACTAGTAGCTGATTGCTGGTTTACCAGAAGACGCAGAGAGGTGTTTAGAATAAACACCTTAAAAGAATAATAAACATGTTTTTGTAGGGGGGCTAATGGTGAACTTAGATTTCATTAAATTTTGTTGTCAGTTGCTGTCAAACCTCACTCCAGATAAGTATTCTGTCTGTTTTAAATATCTAGACATGGACAGGGTTGAAGTTAAGCAAGACAAAATAAAAGTATTAGATTTTTCAACAAGAGATAAGCTAGAAATAAAATAAATACAGTTTTATTCATTACTGCCCATCTTTAAAAGGAAAAGACTGTGACATCAGAGAGCTGACGCTGTATGTGCTTCAGGAAGAGCAAGAGGGCATGAGAGATTGGTTGGGGCAGGGAGGCTGGGACACTTGTGCCCCAGATGATTCAGTCTCCCTTTCGGAGGCAGAGGAAAGGTTAAGAGAAAAATCAAATTTCTAGGAAGGAAGAGATCGGTTTTGCGGGGAAACCTTCCTATGAGTTTGGGGAAAGATTTACTTTAAGATTTTGAAAGATAAGATTAAGTAATTCCTTAAATTCTAATGTAAAGAATTGCCAATTTTTCTATCTGCAGAGCCACAAAAACTCAACTTGTAAGGAAAAAGACTATGCTTAATACAAAATGAAATCTCAGAAAAGAAAGTGAGTAAGTACAGGAAAGTTAAAAGAGTATATGAGATGTTATTTACATTTCGGACCTAGAAATCTTTCACAAACTATCTTTCACTCATTTTGGATGTTTTTGTATGTGATGTTTCTTTTTTCCTTCCCACTTTGTATCTCTGTCTCATATTGGTCCATCCCTCCTCTTTTTCATTTTTGTTAAGGTGTTAAATGTCCACTGACTACAAACCCTTGGAAACCCTAATGCTGATGCAAAGCCTCTGAGATAAGCCCCTGCCCTCTGAGGGGAGCTGGCCCCGGGTGAGTCCTCAGTTTGGGTTGCACAAAGCTAAGCTGAGTATCTGTAATTTGTGTTGCTTGTATTGTTCTTGTGCTATTTTGTAAATGGATGTCTGTTTGTTAATATGTTTTTGTTCTTTTATTTTTAAAATAAAACAAAAAGACAAAAATCCATTTTAAGCAAGTGGTATACAATGTACTGCAGCAAAACAAACTTTAAAAATTGCCTTCTGGGAATAACAACTTTTTCTAATGAGGGTTTTAGTGGATACCATTGAATATTGTTTTCCACACACAATTCTATCTGCTTCTTTAAAATAAGGTTAAGACTTCATTCAGAAAGGAAGATAATAAGGGCTTGATATGTACACTTTCTTGTCGTAAAAGCAGAGGCCAGATTTGCATCTGTGAGAATTTTTTTTCTTTTTCCTTTTGAAGACATGGTCTTGCTATGTCTCTATGTAATTCTGGCTGGCCTTGAACTCCCTATGTAGCCCAGGCTGACTTTGAATTCATGGCTACCCTTCTACTCCAGCCTCCCGAGAGCTGGGATTATAGGCATGTGCCACCAGACCTGGCCTGAGCAATGTTACATAATATTATACAGTAACGGGGAGTTGGCTGAGGAGCACGTGGTTAAACTACAAGACAAAAGCATGCAGGTTCTTTCTTGCTTTTATGAAAAAACTGTAACTCTGATTTCTGACATTAATACTAAACACAATCTTTGCTGCGTGACCAGCAGAGACACCTGTACTGGTTAATAACAGAAAGCAGGTCAAAGTTGCCTCATTGGGTAGTTCCACCCTGAGTTGTGACACTCAGTAATGCTGACTTCATGGCATATTAAATATATTTATATTTCCTACGTGTAATGGTCTTTAAAGACACAAACCTGAAAAACATGCTAAAATTATTTATAATGATAAACATTAAACTTAGATATCCGGCTTAATCCTTACTTTTCTTCCAACTATTATGGTAAAATACACAAGCCAGTCTAACTTAAGGCAGCCAGCCAAAGGGTAAAAATAGTTTTTCAGGGCTTATTCCCATTTGATGATTATGTGTATGTCACACATGTGTTACAGAACTTAAAGATGCTGAAACACTGTACAGTCCAAACGATGTCACATAAAGTATATCCAATGACTGATATACTTTTCTGGGATGACATTCTACTAAAAAATGACAAATTTAAATAAAAATTTCTTCATGTCACTTAATATAATGATGCCAAAATAGATGTCCTGTTTTCCTTCATCTCAAATTTTATCTATAAAACTTTACAGTTGTTATCTCCTAGCATTCCATAGAAATTCAACTTTAAGACAAACATGATAGATTTAAAAACAACAACAGGGGATCCGGGGAAGATGGCGACCAGGTGAGCAGCAAGGGAGCGAACCTCCTTAATAAACACCACCAGCTCGAGACACACTTGGCGAGCATGAATGCCGGGACCTCGGCTGGGAAGTTTAAACTGGGCGTATTTCTCTGAGATGCCGGGGAAGATGTGGTAGGGCGGACCAGGCTGCTGGGGCGAGACGTGGGAAAGCCCCAGACGCAGGGAGCCAGGGACGATCCGCGCGGGGAAGAAGCTTGGCTCGGTCCAAGCGCCGTGGGAGCGCAGCCGGCTTGGTCCCTCCCCTCTCCCGAGCCGGTGCAGCCCCCCGGCGACTCCCGACAGAGATTGGCTTGCTAGCGGCGGAGACGCCCGGCAATCCCACGTTTCGTGCGTGTCGGGCGGGCCGCG